>JAIOTZ010000601.1:0-47259 GCA_023374045.1 Limonium bicolor
TCAAGTATGACACCCCTGCCATTATACAGAGTATGTTGCCCCTATTCTTCTAACAGTTTTCAATCTGTTTGTTCATTCTTTGGTGAACGAACTATAAGCATTTTGTTTGATGTACTTCAACAACTATGAAGCCAAATGTTTGGGTTATGAAGATGTTATTGGCCTCCAGGGGACAGGTTTGCCTGGTTGCGTGATGATGAATTTGCTCGTCAAGCATTGGCTGGGGTTAATCCGGTTTCCATTGAGCTTCTAAAGGTAGTAATTGGAAAAGCTAACATGATTATGTTACAATTTTTTCTGTTCTTGCTGTTATAAGTTTTTTTGTTTGATATGTATGCTGCTGTTGCTGAACCATGAAGAGTAATATCTTTTGTTTTTTTTTTTTATATTTCCTCATGAAGGAGTTTCCAATCGTCAGCAAACTAGATCCTGCTATTTATGGCCCGCCCCAGTCTGCCATTACAAAAGAAGTGCTTGAAGAGGAACTCTTTGGAATGAATGTTGAACAGGTAATTGTTTCATTGGTCTTGCAGTGGTTTGTTTTCTTTGTAGCACTGGATGGATACCTCGGTGTAAAAACCAACCACTTATGTCTTTTGCTTAACTCTGTGGCAGGCCATTAAGGATAAACGATTGTTCATGATTGACTATCATGATCTTCTTCTACCTTTTGTGAACAAGATCAACTCCTTACCGGACAGAAAATGCTATGCTACACGGACAATTTTCTACCTCTCCAATTCAGGGGTTTTAAAACCTGTTGCAATTGAGCTTGCTCTTCCTGCCACTTCTTCGAGTGAACCGTTCAGACATGTCTATACTCATGGGCACTCTGCAACAGCTCATTGGCTGTGGAACCAAGCCAAAGCCCATGCTTGTGCTGTAGATGGCGGGATCCATCAACTAGCCCATCACTGGTGAGAATTTCTTAATAACCTACTTTCTATAGTTTAAGAAGGATTTTATGTTGAAGGAGGCTTAGTTGTTTTTGAGCTTCAACACACAAGTGCGACAGAAACTGTGAAAAATGTTTGGTAGTTGATCTTTATCATATATTCAAATGAAGTTAATTTGCCTCACTCATTGCACTCCCCAGGCTGCGAACTCATGCTTGTATGGAGCCATATATAATTGCCACACACAGACAGCTGAGCAGAATGCATCCTATTTTCAAGCTAATTCAACCCCACATGCGCTATACTATGGAGATCAATTCGCTTGCAAGGCAGGGCTTGATAAATGGAGGTGGAATCATTGAAGCATGTTTTACTCCAGGAAAGTATGCTATGGAAATAAGCTCTGCGTATTATAAGAGCCTGTGGCGGTTTGACATGGAAGCCTTGCCAGCTGATTTAATCCGCAGGTGAATAGTCCCTTAAAATAAGTTCTTTATATGTTTGCAGTTTGCTTTGCACTATATATATGAAGTATGCTGAGCCCCTGAGTGGCCTTTTTTTAATAAATAAGAACTTCCCTATTAAAACCCTTACACCTGAGTGTCTATACACAGGGGTATGGCAGAAGAAGACCCATCATCCAAGACTGGTGTAAAGTTGCTTATCGAAGACTATCCTTATGCTGCAGATGGGCTTCTTATCTGGTCAGCCATCGAGGAGGGGGTCGAATCCTATGTTTCCCACTTCTACCCTGAAAACAGTGATATTTCATCTGATGTTGAGCTCCACAAATGGTGGCACGAGATTAGGATCAAGGGGCATTCGGATAAAAGAAATGACCCATGGTGGCCACAACTCAAAACCAAAGAGGATTTGGTGTCTATAGTGACAACCATGATCTGGACCGCTTCGGGTCAGCATGCTGCTATCAACTTTGGTCAATACCCTTTTGGAGGGTACGTTCCAAACCGGCCTACCATCATGAGGAAGCTCATCCCTCAGGAGGGTGACCCTGAATACGAGAAGTTTCTCCTAAACCCTCAACAGTCATTCTTGACTTCTTTGCCAACCCAGCTCCAAGCCACCAAGGTCATGGCTGTTCAAGAGACTCTCTCTACCCATTCAGCCGACGAGGAGTATCTGGGTCAAGTGAGTCATCTGCACAGGAATTGGATAGAGGATGAGGCAGTCATGAAAATATTTGACAAGTTTTCTCAAAGGATAAAGGAAGTGGAAGAGATCATACACCACAGGAACAGGGATCCCAAGAATTTGAACAGGACAGGTGCTGGAATCACGCCTTATGAACTGTTGTTGCCTACTTCTGGCCCAGGTGTTACTGGTCGTGGCATCCCCAACAGCATTTCTATATGAAATGTCACATATATGTGTAGTTAAGTTTTGGTATTTTTTGCATTACTGTAGCTCAAATTTGTCCAGTAATTAACTTTATTTAGGGCAAGTGTAATTGGGTTTTCTCAAATGCCCAACGAGGGCTAAGTCCGACTAGATGATGTGTGAAATATAGCGTTGTCAATAATGACCAGGTTCAAGTCCTGATATCTATTTACCCAATATTCTTAATATCCCCCTCACTGGAGCTGGCACTGTGGGGGTGATTTGAAACTAGTCGTTGGTGTATGATGTAAGCTTCTTCGTATTTAGTTACTTTGATCTACATTGGTCCTACTTGTTTTATTTTTATACCTTCTGAATGTGATGGTTGATGAACCGCGCCAGCAGCTGAAACGCAGCCCAGGGTTGCTTTATCTTAAAGCTAACTGCAGTTAGTGAATAAAGAGCTGCCATGTGTTACTTTTCTGACATTTGGTTAAACAAAAGCCAATTAAATAATGACATGTGTCCCTCACTTTTTTGCAAAACAGATTAATCCCTCAAAAGCTACCTGTCGAACGACACCTTTGTCCTGTCCAACCACGGTTGTTTACCTTGCACGGGACAGCAAATTTATAATTTAAAAGGGTCAACACATCGGGTCGGCTTTGGTTCAATCTTTTAAAAATAGTATACAATATACAACGCACATTAATCGTAAACGACAGAGAGAATGAAGACGAAGATACAGAGGTATTTCATTCAAATTAACATCAAAATAACTGCACTCGGAGCACACTCTCTTGGAATATTCGTATCATATTTTCGTCGGGATGGCTGTCCGGCTAGCTCATCCGAACGTGATATAGAGGACAACACCACGGTGTTCGCATCATATTCTCGTGTGGATGGCTCTCCAGCTAGCTCATCCGGACAAGACACATAGAGTAACATTGCGGCAAATTATTTTTTGTCTAGAGGATGTGTCCGGACCCGGATGTTCAGGGTAGCTCGCCCGAACGCGTCTAAACTAGAGTCGTATAACAGTTCTGTTTTTGTTCCACTGTTCTTAATTAAGCAGTTCTTGTTATGTAAAAGCTTTTCTTTGAGGTTGAAGAACCCTAACACAAAACTCTTGTTCACATCATCTATCTTTACAAAATTCTTGTTTATTATCAATTATGTTATGGTATCAAAGCAATAAAGATCCAGATTTGATGGCAGACAACGTGAATACAGGGAAGAAAACTAGTGAATCCATGTCGAAGGCTACATCGGTCGATCACGACGAGGAGATCTATCTTCATCCTTCTGAGCAGCCTGGTCAGGTTCTTGCACCTAAATTTAATGGTGTAGCGTTTCAAACCTGGAAATGGACAATGGAGAATGCATTTTTACCCAAAAACAAAGTCCGGTTTCATTGATGGTAGTGTGGAAAGACCGCAGGTTACTGATCGTGTTCGTTATACACATGAAGACGTTCAAGGTCTCTTGTTGTTTCATGGTTGACGTCGGTGCTTGAACCGAATATTGCACAGAGTGTTATTTTCCGAAGTACGGGATTGGCTCTGTCAACTATTTGAGCAGAATAATTTGAGTATGCTTCACAATTTAAAGAAGAAGTTGGGAAATTTGAAGTAAAATAAAGATTCGGTCACAATTTATTTTACTAAATTGAGAACTTTATAGGCGGAGATTGATCTGGCGGTGTCTAAATGCGTTTGCAAAGGAAGATGAACAGAAAAGGGTGCAGCTTGATCGTCTAGTTCACTTCTGATGGGGCTTAATAGAAATTTTGTTCATATAAGGGGGCAGATTTTAGCCATGAAAGATCCAACTACTCTTGAACGTGCCTGTGCGGTGGTGGTACAGGAAGAACATCAAAGAGAAAAAGAGGGAGGTAACACTCAATCCTTGTCGTTCTACAGTGCCAGTTTTGTTAACAGTGTGAGCACTTCTAAGGGAACCAGTGGTGCTAAGTTTGGAGGAGATAAAAATAAGAAGGCTTGCACTCTTTGTAAAAAGACTGGACATGTAGCTGAGTAATGTTTTTAGCGTTTGCAGTGTACTCATTGTAAGAAAACAAGACATCGGGTTTATGACTGTTATGATCTCCATGGTCGTGACACCGTTCAAAATAGATAAAAGAAAGGTTTGGCAGGGTTAGCCAGGGAGGAGTATAGTTTGGTTGAGTCAAGGAATTATGCAGTTGGGGCTGCTAGTCCTCTCAGTGGGCTAACTCAGATTGCTAGTATTGTTCAAGAGGCTTCTTAGACATCGAAGTCCGCTGATGAATCATACGGTAAATTCTCTGGTGAGGAACAAAAACTAATTATTCAATCGTTTGTGTTTACTTGGTAAAAATCCACAAGCTACTCAAAGTATTTGGGTAAATGGATATTAGATACAGGAGAAACAACTCATAAGTCCGGGGGTTAGGCACTACAAAAAAATTGACATTTATCAACGGACAAATTCCATAGGTAAAAGTTTGAAATTTGTTGGTATAGCACCGATTTACCTACTCCAACGGAAAATTTTCCGTTGGCATTAGTACCGTGGGGATAACTCTATACCAACGGTTTCTTTGTCCGTTGGAGTAGCTGAAATTCCTATACCAACGAAAAAAACCGTTGGTAATAACATTTCATTGACTTAAATCAAACTAGCTATGACCACAGATATTTCCATTGGTATAAGTTGATGAGTGGTGTCTATACCCACGCTTATTTCTGTTGGCAAAAGTCATCTTCTTTCATAACTATACTGACGGATTTATCCTTTGATATAGATTTCATTGGTACAACCTATTTTCAAATATCCTCTACATGTCCCTGTATTTCCAAACATTCTAACCAATAATGATATCACAACCTTGACAAATAGCAGATTTACATCTTTAAACAACCTTCAATCACATTAACATATATATCATGAAAAGTAACTAAGTACATTAAGAATCATCAAATAACATCCATAACAAAAAATAAGTTCTCATAGCAATGTTGGTCAAAAGTTCTGCCCTTCCTAGCTATTCTAAACATCCAAAAATTACTCTCTTCATTCAGCCACAAAATCACATCCCTAGTACTCTTTTCATTCAGCCAAAAAATCACATCCCTAGTACACAATCTTCCAAGCCAACTATTTCTTCATGGTGTTATCTATATTGTTTGAGGATGGGTCCTTGCGAGTGATGTCTAGATTGCTTGGGGATGGGTCTTTGTATGCTCAAGGCACCATTTGTTATGGCTCGCTCATAATAATCTGCATATACGCCTTTCTTGGCTCATATGAACATGTTTCTGGATACCTAAAGAGGGGAAACCAATAATCAAGAAAAATATCAGGTTTCAAATTGATGTTGGATTTCAACTGACCTCAAATTTGTGCTTCTGTAAAGCAAACAAGAGCACAGTAAGTTGATCGTTTCTTGTTGACTTTGCATTTTTCCATGTGGTAGATTACCTTAAGCATATTATAGGTTGTACAAGGAACTCACGTTTGTTGAAGGATATCTTTTCTTGCTTCAAGTTCAACCTTACTGTGGTATAGATCATTAGTATAAAGCTTGGAGCCAGAATTCTACTTACCAGAACTCCCCAAATGAGGTTCCTCCGATTGCATAGCTGTGAGTGGAGTTTATGTCCATAAAATAGGTCCAAATTTCCTGTGACATCAATTTACAAAGAAATATTATTAATGCATAGTTTTGCTTGAACTTCTTGTATTAGCTGATACTTTGCCTTGTCATGCAACAAACTAGATATGTAATGATTGACTTGTTCATAAGCTGATGTTACTAACCTTGTATAGCTCATCCTCAGTCACTTCATAGCGCATTTGTGCTCCAATAACAAGAGGTATACGGGTATTTGAAAGAAAACCTGATATATGGTCAGCCTTGCAAAAAAGAGATCGGGAAATTTTGGTTCTATCATCAGTTCTGAGCAACTTTTAATTTATACAGGGCAGGAAGAATTCATTCTATATGAATAAGCTGAGATGAGAGGACAAATTGATGTCACCTTCATTGCCAATATCCCTAGAAAGCATGGCTTGTAAAAAAGGTGAGCCAATATAAGATGTTTCTTGTTACCCTGAAATCAGTTTGAAGGATCAGTATCAGGCAGAAAACTGCAGCAGGAAAGGAATAAAAATATATATATATTGTTAAAGTCATAAAATAGGGAAATGTAGCAACTTACTCTGACAGTATAAAGTTTATAAAGAACATCATTCAGGCCACCCACTTCTTCATTAAGTGAATACCAATGTCTTTCACTGCTGTACTTGGCTATAACATTTTGAACCTGGTCATAGAAGTGGTCGGCCATTAAAATCACCATTTTCAAAGCTTGGGCACTCCCAGCCCATGTGTATTGATCCAGCAAACCTGCCATTATCTGTTCAAAGGAAAATCAAACCCATTCACTACAAAAAAGGGGTCTGATTTCGACGCAGCACACAACTGCTATCTACGCAAGCTTCTCGTCAAAAAATACACTATCCACGCCCTGATCTTGCGTCCTCTATCAAACTGTCAGAATTCTAAAAAATTTAGACGCTACATTGTCCTAGAAATGAACAAAACTTGCGCATAAATTTGATAACAATTTTTTTTTTAAAAAAAAAGACCAGAATCCAGCTGTAAGTTTACAGACTGAAAGCATCCACAACCATCTTGATTACAACTAATAATCATTACTTACAAATAGCTTTATCAACTAATCCACCTGTAATGTCAGATTCTAGTAGTTTACAAACTGAGACATCCACATTCATCTTTATTACAACTAACAATTAGTACTTTACCAACTAATCCATCTTGAAAACATAACAAAACACTCCCAACATTGAACCTTGACTCCACAGGGCATGGCATATGTCGAGCACAATCCTGCACAAAGCTAATATGACAGATCTAGCAGAAAGCTTTAACTAGATTACCCAAGTGAAGCGAACCTCAAATGCATTAGATGTCTGAGACCATTTCATGGGTGCAAACAGACACATAGGGCACACTGAAGCAATTACAGAAGAGAATACACAAAAAGTTGATTTACAAATCTTAGCGGAGATTGCCCGCTTAGTATGTCGTACAAAATTACCTAAACAAAGGTCTGACACCCATTTCAAGCAATCTGCAAAGAGAAAAACACTAGAGATTGAGAAAAATAATAAAGTTATATCACAAAAAAAACAAGTAGCACAAATGAGCTTCTGAAGCCCAATAACATTAATCAAAATACATAAAAGTAGGAGCCTAAAATTGTATCCAAATTCATATCAACACATTCTAAAGTGAGACAGATGAGATAATTTACCAGAAAAATAATTCCTACTCTTGTAAGACCTTAGCATCAGGAGGTAGTGTATCATGCCAAGGCACCATAAGAAATGCCCACGAAGAAGAATCCAAGTACTTTGAACAAACAAAAATAGGAAATCCCTTCACCTACCAACAATACTGGCTATATCCACTGAGAATACAGATGATATAACTTATGAAACCACACCAGTAAGATAATATCAAACTAAGCCTCACCTTATTAACTATTAACCACTATAGGAAGGGTCATTGATAGGGCCTTCTTTGTCCCGACTCCAAGAACTCCTTCGATCCACACATAAAGACCTGGAAAGTTTGAATATACATTCTTTATGAGTATAACAGATATATGGCATAATACAATTGAAAAAACACAAAAGTTCTTCATGCTCACGGTAATAAAAACTAGTTGGATTAAATTTAGCCAAAAAACATATTAAACATTAATGAGGTAAAGACGCAGGATAAAGTTTCTTACTTAATCAAATACCCCATCACAAGAAAACTTAGTCCTTAAAGAAAAACATTGTTAAAATTCTGCACAATTTAAAAGCAGAGTAACATAATTTCAAAAATCGGCGCAATGGAATAGAAGAGTTGATTCAACTTCAAGACTTTGAAACCTTTCCAGCAGTGTAGAACAACATGACTCCTAACACAAAGGTACAAAACATGGATGTATAAGCAGCAAATATGTATAAAATTTATATTTGCATCGAGAGCTACCTCCATATATTTATTAGTATCTTAAGAACCTTCTATGAAATTGGATCACTCGCTGCTGCAAAGAATCTACCTCTTTTGCATGCAACACATCAAACAATTTCCTGAAGTATTCTTGAAGACGGGTATAAATATCCTACAATGAACCTACAATTAAACTAAAAAAAAATCAGTAAATAAATTGAATTCTGAATGTAAATTAATCAAAGGTTTCAAATTCAATGACTTGGTACATTCTAGAGAACTTGCACTACTAAGATAAAATCTTAAGAATCTTCTATCAAATTGGATGATCTGCTGTTGCGAAGAATCCTTCTCTCTTGCATGCAGCACATCAAAGAATTTCCAGGAGCAACATAGCTAACAACAATTTGGGTTTGTATTGTAAACTAGAGAACATCAAAAATAAAATAAATAAAGGAGCATAGAACCTACCAAAATGAAATTGGAATAGCAGCAAGTTATTGTTCGTTTAGAAAATTTCTAAAATTTAGTAGTTCGAATCAGAGTTTGGATCTTCTTTTACTAGGAAGTTCAGGTGAGCACCCTATTCTTTGTTAGAATTGATTTTACTCTTTTACCCTCTCTTTCATTAATTGTTGGTTTCCATTAGTCGTTGCTCATTACCGTTGTTAATTACACTAGTCCCATTTAGCAACGGCTTAATATCCTTGTATAAACTCGTTGTATTCTCGGTTCTCTTTCAATACAGAGATTACATTTTTCTTTCGCTCAACTTCTCTCGTCTTCGTTTTTCCATCGTTCTCAATTTTCTCCGCCCGATCTTTCATTCTCGACTTCGATTCTTCCTCGCCACTTTCCACATGGTATCAGAGCGGTGACGCTCAATTTTGCCGGCTGCTGCAATGTCGACACAACCTAGTGACGAAGAAGAAGACGATTCTTCTGAGGATGAGGAGGAATCATCCGAAACCGAAGAAGAAGATCTCGCCGCTAACAAGAAGAAGGGAAGGAGACGCTACGATTCGGATCCTCTTTTCGTGTCAAATTCAGAAACTCCTGGGGCGCAATTAACCACCGTCAAATTCGACGGAAAGAAAGGCTTTCAAAACTGGAGGAAGAAGGTGGAGATATCTCTGTTGGCTAAAAACAAAATTAAGCTAATAGATGGCACCTTGAGGAAATCCAAAGTTCCGAAGAGCCGACGCGACGCCTGGGATAGGTGCGACGGCTTGGTTAGGTCTTGGATCCTCGCTTCTGTTGAAACTACCATAGGAGATAGCCTGGTTTCTTGTTCAACCTCGTATGACATGTGGAAACGCCTCATCAAGAGATTCGATCAACTTGACGGTACGAAACTTTTTGAGCTTAATCGTGAATTATCTAGGCTTGAACAAGGGGATTCTAGCGTTTCTGAATATTTCACTAAGCTTACGAGTCTGTGGGATGATATCTCTGCCATGTCGAATGTTACTTCTTGTGTCTGTGGCTATAGTGAAAAGATAGCAAAACAATCTGAAAATCAGAAACTATTTCAATTTCTGCTGGGATTGTGTGAGGAATTCATGACTGTTAGGGGAAATATCCTTATGAAGAAGCCTCTCCCAAGCTTAGATTCAGCCTATGCTGTCATCCTTCAAGAGGAAAGGCAACGGGTTAATGGGAGAAACTCCAGAGATAACCTAGATGTTTCCTTCGCAAATAACATCAGCAAAACAGGGAATAAGTATGGGAAAGCAAAAAAGGATAAAGATGCTTCCAGCAAAACAAATTCCCTACTTTGCTCTCACTGGGGAAAAACTGGCCACCTAAAGACTAGATGTTTTGAGCTGTGTGGATATCCGTACTGGTGGAAAGGTCCGAAGAGCAGCATCTCTGTAAATTTTGCTGATAAAAAGGAAGAAGGCATCAAAGGCTTGTCTAGCTCCAACATTGATAAGCTGAAAAGACTTTGTAGTCTCCTTGAGCAGAATGAGAATATTCCTGAGAAGATGGCCTCAAGCAGCAACGTTTTTCCCATCAGAAATGATTTAAGCTTTGCAGGTAATATATTTCCTAAATACAATAGTTCTGGTCCCAAATATTTTAATCAACAATGGCTGATAGATTCAGGTGCTAGTGAACACTTGACTGGAAATGATTTGTTGTTTAATGACCAGAGACGTTTTTCTAGTATTCGGCATGTGACCATGCCTAATGGGCAGATTGAAACTATTGATACAATGGGGTCAGTTCAATTAGCTGATAATTTCTGTCTTGAGAATGTGCTCCATGTTCCTAGTTTTAAACTATCTCTTGCTTCTGTCTGCAGAATAACTGAGCAAAATAAGTGTATAGTTTCCTTCGATTCTGATTCTTGCTATCTACAGGACCTTACTTGGAAGAATAAACAGAGGATTGGGCATCAGCGTGATGGCTTATATTTTTTAGATGTTAATCTGTTGCATAATGCTTTCGGTGACTGTAAATACAATGATTCTCATTCTGTTTTTGGTAATGCTTGTAATACAAATGTTCTGAGATGGCATAGGAGAATGGGACATCCTCCTGTAGAGAAAATGGTTCGGATGGGCATTATTAACAAACATGATGTTTCTGATGATTTTGTTTGTGACATATGCTTTAGAGCTAAAGGTCATCGTCTACCTTTCTCCCATTCTAAAAATAAATTCAAAAATTGTTTTGATCTCATTCACATTGATACTTGGGGTCCTTTCTCTACTAGTAATCATGATGGTTGCCGATATTTCCTTACTATTGTAGATGATGCTAGTAGATGCACTTGGGTTATTTTGAAGAAATCTAAATCTGATGCTTCTACACATATACAAAATTTCATCAATATGGTTGAGCGACAATTTAACAAGTTTGTTAAAATAGTGTGCTCCGATAATGCATATGAATTAGGGATGTCCAAGGTTTTACAAGATTTTTTTCATAAAAAGGGCATTATCCATCAAACGACATGCGTGTATACTCCGCAACAAAACGGAATTGTCGAAAGGAAGCATCGGTATTTGCTTGAAACTGCCCGGGCTTTATTTTTTCAATCTGGTCTTGATATTACTTATTGGGGTGAGAGCATCCTTATGGCCACCTTTCTTATTAACAGATTACCGTCGTCTACTTTAAATGGTTTGTCTCCCTATGAATACTTATATGGATCCCCTCCTAACTTGAACAATATTAGAACTTTTGGGTCTTTAGTATATCATACAGGGCCGACCATCCACAAGACCAAATTCGACGATAGAGGACATCAAGGCGTTTACCTTGGGCCGGGCATTTGTAAGAAAGGCCATCGAATTCTTCTCACCAAGGAAAATAAAGTCATAACAAGTCGAGACCTTACCTTCTTTGAGGATATTTTTCCTTTGCAGGAACAACCCACCAAAAAGAATGCTACTGAAGAACCCAATTTTGCTTCTTTTCCTATCAACGTCAATGATGATCAAGACGGTTATTGTGACCGATCAAGTCCTTCTCTCGGTGGGCCTAATCCAGAAAACAATTCCGACACAGCCACTAATGAAACAACGGAGCCCAATCAGACACAGACAGACGAGTTTGTGTCGGAGCCCAATTCTTTCGACACGGATGATATTGACAACGCCGAAGTCGCAGAGCCCAATGTCAATCAGGAGGAACCAGACTCTCACAACGTCAACGCCGAAGTCGCAGAGCCCAATGCTCCTTCCAACAATATTGCTGAACCAAGCATTTCTATTGGACCCGAAAATCTTCGACGATCCACGAGAAGAAAGGAAATGCCCAGCAAGCTTGCAGACTATGAGTGCTACCAAGCCAGCTATGATCCTTTTACCCAAATTCTTTCCACACGTCTTGAGCAACATAAATCCAACCTTTTACCCCAATTAAACTCCATTACCGATTTTGTCCCATCCCGCATCATATGCTCTCACGTTCAAAATCTATGCCCTCTTGAACCATCCTCTTACCAAGAAGCTATACAATATCCCGAATGGAGAACCGCCATGAAATCCGAGCTCCAAGCCCTTGAAGAGAATCACACTTGGAGCCTTGTTAAACTCCCAAAAGGAAAAAGATGCATCACATGTCGATGGGTGTATCGTACCAAACATAAAGCCAATGGAACCATTGAGCGACACAAGGCAAGATTGGTGGTGCGCGGGTTTACTCAAAGAGAAGGAGAAGATTTCCATGAGACTTTCTCTCCCGTTGTCAAAATGACAACTATTCGAGTCCTAGTGAGCGTCGCCATAAAAAGGCATTGGAAAATCCACCAACTCGACATCAATAATTCTTTCATTCATGGCGACCTCCATGAGGAAATCTACATGAAAATTCCCGACGGTTTAACCACCAACACCAATGGCTTAGTGTGCAAATTGTAAAAATCTTTATATGGTTTAAAACAAGCTTCTCGTCAATGGTATGCTAAACTTTCCACTACTCTTACTAATCTTGGCTTTGTTCTTTCAGATAACGATCACTCATTATTCAAGTGGAAACAAGATGCATCTATCCATTTTCTTGGCGTCTATGTCGATGACATTATTTTGTGTGGAAATGATGATGCCAAGATACTTCAAGTCAAAGAAATTCTTCATCAATCTTTTAAAATCAAAGATCTGGGCACTCTTACTTTCTTCCTTGGGCTTGAGTTTCATCATACATCCGACGGTGTTGGCATCACACAACTAAGTTTGCTTCCGATCTTATTAGAGACTACAACATCACATCCATGCGTTCTGTTGCTAGTCCTCTTGCTATTGGCACTAAGCTTCAACTCCAAGACGGCACCCCTCTTTCTAATGCTACCAAATATCGTCGTCTCATTGGCAAGTTGAATTACCTCATCAACACTCGTCCGGACATCAATTTCAGCGTTCAACTCTTAAGTCAGTTCAATCAACAGCCTTGCCAACACCATTGGGATGCTGCTATACATGTTCTCCGATACATTAAAGGGACGCTCGGCTATGGCATTTTCTTAAATAAATCCATTGATTATTCACTTTCAGCATATTGCGATTCTGATTGGGCTTCGTGCCCCATTTCTCGCAGGTCCGTGAGTGGATACTACATTCTTTTCGGAGGATCACCCATCTCTTGGAAATCCAAGAAGCAAGCTTCTGTTTCCCTCTCCTCTGCCGAAGCCGAGTACCGTGCCCTTCGACGCGTTACGACGGAACTAGCTTGGCTCTCTCGTCTCCTCAGCGAACTCGGCATCAACAACATCACTCCCATTCCCTTGAAATGTGACAACAAATCGGCAGTCTACATTGCTCGCAATCCCGTTCTTCACGAACAAACAAAGCACATCGAAATAGATGTTCATTATGTTCGGGATCAAATCAAGGCCGGGCTCATTGATGTCGTCCACATTTCTAATCAGCTTCAAAAGGCCGACATGCTTACAAAGGCCTTAGCAGGGAAAGATTATCGCCAACAATTAACGACCATGGGAATGCTCAACATTCAAACCTAGCAAAAATATCTTTTCCCTAGGTTTGAGGGGGGGGTGTTAGAATTGATTTTACTCTTTTACCCTCTCTTTCATTAATTGTTGGTTTCCATTAGCCGTTGCTCATTACCGTTGTTAATTACACTAGTCCCATTTAGCAACGGCTTAATATCCTTGTATAAACTTGTTGTATTCTCGGTTCTCTTTCAATACAGAGATTACATTTTTCTTTCGCTCAACTTCTCTCGTCTTCGTTTTTCCATCGTTCTCAATTTTCTCCGCCCGATCTTTCATTCTCGACTTCGATTCTTCCTCGCCACTTTCCACATTCTTGTCTTGAATATCATGAATTTTCAAGTTAATAGATTATTGAGTTGAGTAGGAAGTTCAGGAGAGGACTCTATTCAGCTTAAGCTTAACACTCAGCCACAGAAGAAGATAGAAAAAAAAAACCAGCAGTAAAACAGAGTTTAACAACAAGAACCAAGCCGCAAAGGTATTCCACATCATTTCTGAGTTGAGTAGCTACATATAGATTATTGAGTTGAGTAGGATACATATAGATCATACGATCAAATGTTAGACATTCTTATTCAGCCTTTCCACACAATTTAAACATTATTATACCAGACATTACCCTTGTGCATAAATTTTGCAACTCGAAGCACCCCGCCTATCGTTAACATGTATAAAGAAGTGACTAAAATGCGGAACCCATAGATTTCTGCATAGATACCAATCAATGGATAAAAGAGGAATAGCAAACAAGCTAACAAAAGAACTTACACATTTTTCCAATGTAACCTATGTGTTAATAGTCAATTTGATTTTTTCAAGTAGCCTTCTCTTTCTGAACAAAAAACAAAAAGGTACAACAGGCGTTCATACATATAGGAATTACAGCAAGTCACAAAGGTTTTTTTATCAGAGAGCTACAATAGTACAACCATAGCTAAGCTTAACACTCATCCAGAGAAGAAGATACAAACAAAAAAAACAACAAAACAGAACGCTGTTAGAACCTTTCAGTTGCATTGACATTGGTTTCATTACTCTATCTTTCATAACCTTTCTTTAAACGCATTGGACAGAACGCTGTGGTGAGAGTTTTGATCAATTCGTTTTTCAGTTTTTAGTTTTTCAATTGCTTCTATATATGATCAATTCAAGGTTTCAAACATGTGTTGATCAATCAATAATGGCAACTAGTTTTGATGTTTTTTTTGTTCAGGAGCAACACTGTGTAAAGATTGGAATTCAACTAATGCTTCTATGACAGTAGCCAAATAGGGGTAACATATATGCCTTCGTTAATATCACTAAAACAATATAGGGTTGATTCCACCTATGTTGCACTGGGACGGGTACGCGAACGGGTACGGGTACGGGAATGGGTACGGTAAAACAGCAATTATTAAAAATTTATAAAATGTCGGTACGGCTAAATAAATATAAAAATTATAGATATATATATATAAAATATAATAAAAAAATCTTATCTAATAATTCAATTTTTACTGTTTTATGTATTTTTTTATCCAACTGTTCTTTAATAACTTACCTCCACCTCTCCTCACGTTCATTTTCCATCTTCCATAAATGTCTATGGTTTGTTAGGCTTAAAAGAAAAAAAAAGAGAATGCCTTACCCACCCGTTTGGTGCGTTCCCCCGTACCCGGATCGTTTCCGGTACGTGGTACGGCAGATTGGTGGCGTACCGGTGCAACATAGGATTCCACTGATGTGAACTGTTCTTTAAGGGAGTTCGAACTTTGTTTTCAACTAGGGTTCACACAATATTGGAAGACGTGTGATCTAGGGTTTAACAAAGAAAAAAATGAAGAGAGCATTACCGGATGTTGTTGAAGAACTCCTCAAGTCGAGGGCTGAAAACTCTTCACTGCAGTTCGTCATCTGCTTCTCTATGTCGAAGCTCTCGTGTCTAGCAAATGAAGTCGGGGTGAACTGGTGTGGAATGGAGTCGCTTCAATGAACTGGTTGTCTTCCTCGCCGAGAGAAAGGAAGATGCGGAGCTCACTGGCGATGGAGGCGAATGGCCCGGTGATGGGTGCGAACGGATCGTCTTCTCTGTTCGGTTTCCCTCCCTCTGACTCGTAAGAGGTCCTCTGAAGTTTACAAGTTTTTTTTCATCAACCCGCGCTTAGTACTTTGGATTTTCTTTAATAGGCTATGCCAACAGTCAAATAGTTCCATCAGTATAACCCTGCTCTAAATGACCTATGCTAACGAAAATTTCAATCCGTTAGAACAGAACTCCATCATATTATATTTAATGGGTTTAGCCAACAGAAAAGTAAATTCGTAAGAATAGGTATCCGTTGGTAAATGTCAATTTTTTTGTAGTGAGGGAATTGTTTGAGAACTTGAAAACATTGCCTTACTTCAGAGTAGTGGTTCTACATGATGGTAGGTTGCAACTGGTTACAACAATTGGAGATGTTAAATTGGGTGACAGTTTTTAGCTGAAGGGAGTTTTTTTGTTCCTGGTTTTATGTTTAATCTGATATCCGTTCGAAGGATGGTTACACAGTTTTTACATCCACTGGTGTTTGATGCTCAAAAATGTTTTACCCAGGACCATATTACAAAGAAAACTGAGGTAATTGGTGTTGAGCAAGATGGCTTGTATGTCTTTGACAAGGGGAGAGCAAGTCACTAGTTCCAGTGGGCATCATCAAGACAACAGTTACAAGCAAAAAAACTGGAAAAGAACCTAGACTTCACTTGTAGAACCAGTGCTAAAGCTGAAGAGTTGCATGTTAAGTTAGGTCATGTTCCATATTAATAGCTTGTAACTAGGGTTTAATAAAGTCCGATGATGTACCAACCAAAATATTTTTTTGTGATATTGGCTACAAGTGTCGTGCTCAACGTTAACCTTTTGGAGATTCAGAAATCAAGACTATAAAACCTTTTGAGTTAGTGCATATTGATGTTTGGGGTCCACTTAGTACTCTTACTTATAATGGTTGTCAGCATTTCGTTTGTTTTGTGGATGATTAGTAGGAAGTTCAGGAGAGGACTCTATTCAGCTTAAGCTTAACACTCAGCCATAGAAGAAGATAGAAAAAAAACCAGCAGTAAAACAGAGTTTAACAACAAGAACCAAGCCGCAAAGGTATTCCACATCATTTCTGAGTTGAGTAGCTACATATAGATTATTGAGTTGAGTAGGCTACATATAGATCATACGATCAAATGTTAGACATTCTTATTCAGCCTTTCCACACAATTTAAACATTATTATACCAGACATTACCCTTGTGCATAAATTTTGCAACTCGAAGCACCCCGCCTATCGTTAACATGTATAAAGAAGTGACTAAAATGCGGAACCCACAGATTTCTGCATAGATACCAATCAATGGATAAAAGAGGAATAGCAAACAAGCTAACAAAAGAACTTACACATTTTTCCAATGTAACCTATGTGTTAATAGTCAATTTGATTTTTTCAAGTAGCCTTCTCTTTCTGAACAAAAAACAAAAAGGTACAACAGGCGTTCATACATATAGGAATTACAGCAAGTCACAAAGGTTTTTTTATCAAAGAGCTACAATAGTACAACCATAGCTAAGCTTAACACTCATCCAGAGAAGAAGATACAAACAAAAAAAAACAACAAAACAGAACGCTGTTAGAACCTTTCAGTTGCATTGACATTGGTTTCATTACTCTATCTTTCATAACCTTTCTTTAAACACATTGGACAGAACGCTGTGGTGAGAGTTTTGATCAATTCGTTTTTCAGTTTTTAGTTTTTCAATTGCTTCTATATATGATCAATTCAAGGTTTCAAACATGTGCTGATCAATCAATAATGGCAACTAGTTTTGATGTTTTTTTTTTTTGTGCAGGAGCAACACTATGTAGAGATTGGAATTCAACTAATGCTTCTATGACAGTATCCAAATAGGGGTAACATATATGCCTTCGTTAATATCACTAAAACAATACAGGGTTGATTCCACCTATGTTGCACTGGGACGGGTACGCGAACGGGTACGGGTACGGGAATGGGTACGGTAAAACAGCAATTATTAAAAATTTATAAATGTCGGTACGGCTAAATAAATATAAAATATATATATTTATCAAAATATATAGATATATATATAAAATATAATAAAAAAATCTTATCTAATAATTCAATTTTTACTGTTTTATGTATTTTTTTATCCAACTGTTCTTTAATAACTTACCTCCACCTCTCCTCACGTTCATTTTCCATCTTCCATAAATGTCTATGGTTTGTTAGGCTTAAAAGAAAAAAAAAGAGAATGCCTTACCCACCCGTTTTGTGCGTTCCCCCGTACCCGGATCGTTTCCGGTACGTGGTACGGCAGATTGGTGGCGTACCGGTGCAACATAGGATTCCACTGATGTGAACTGTTCTTTAAGGGAGTTCGAACTTTGTTTTCAACTAGGGTTCACACAATATTGGAAGACGGTGTGATCTAGGGTTTAACAAAGAAAATGAAGAGAAGCACTTACCGGATGTTGTTGAAGAACTCCTCAAGTCGAGGGCTGAAAACTCTTCACTGCAGTTCGTCATCTGCTTCTCTATGTCGAAGCTCTCATCGTCTAGCAAATGAAGTCGGGGGGAACTGGTGTGGAATGGAGTCGCTTCAATGAACTGGTTGTCTTCCTCGCCGAGAGAAAGGAAGATGCGGAGCTCACTGGCGATGGAGGCGAATGGCCCGGTGATGGGTGCGAACGGATCGTCTTCTCTGTTCGGTTTCCCTCCCTCTGACTCGTAAGAGGTCCTCTGAAGTTTACAAGTTTTTTTTTCATCAACCCGCGCTTAGTACTTTGGATTTTCTTTAATAGGCTATGCCAACAATCAAATAGTTCCATCAGTATAACCCTGCTCTAAATGACCTATGCTATCGAAAATTTCAATCCGTTAGAACAGAACTCCATCATATTATATTTAATGGGTTTAGCCAACGGAAAAGTAAATTCGTAAGAATAGGTATCCGTTGGTAAATGTCAATTTTTTGTAGTGAGGGAATTGTTTGAGAACTTGAAAACATTGCCTTACTTCAGAGTAGTGGTTCTACATGATGGTAGGCTGCAACTGGTTACAACAATTGGAGATGTTAAATTGGGTGACAGTTTTTAGCTGAAGGGAGTTTTATTTGTTCCTGGTTTTATGTTTAATCTGATATCCGTTCGAAGGATGGTTACACAGTTTTTACATCCACTGGTGTTTGATGCTCAAAAATGTTTTACCCAGGACCATATTACAAAGAAAACTGAGGTAATTGGTGTTGAGCAAGATGGCTTGTATGTCCTTGACAAGGGGAGAGCAAGTCACTAGTTCCAGTGGGCATCATCAAGACAACAGTTACAAGCAAAAAACTGGAAAAGAACCTAGACTTCACTTGTAGAACCAGTGCTAAAGCTGAAGAGTTCATGTTAAGTTAGGTCATGTTCCATATTAATAGCTTGTAACTAGGGTTTAATAAAGTCCGATGATGTACCAAAATATTTTGTTTGTGATATTGGCTACAAGTGTCGTGCTCAACGTTAACCTTTTGGAGATTCAGAAATCAAGACTATAAACCTTTTGAGTTAGTGCATATTGATGTTTGGGGTCCACTTAGTACTCTTACTTATAATGGTTGTCAGCATTTCGTTTGTTTTGTGGATGATTATAGTAGAATCACATGGGTTCAACTTTTGAAACAGTGACGCTTGGGAAGCATTTTAGTGTTTTCTGTGATGGTTGAACATCAGTTTAAAACCAAAGTCAAAATCGTAAGGACCAATAATGCGAAAGAATTAGGTTGTTCAAATGAAGGGACAACATTTTTTGCATAAGCAGGTATTATTTTATCAGACTACTTGTGCTTACACTCCACAACAGAATGCAGTTGTCGAGCGTAAATATAAGTATCTTTTAGAAACGGCAAGGGCCTTGTTTTTCTTGTCGCAAGTTCCGGTTATCCTTTGGGGTGAGTGCATCTTGCACACAACCTATTTAATTAAGCGGTTGCCCATACTAAAGCTTTGCAAAGGCATACTCCTTTTGAGCGTCTTTACAAAGTTAAACCCTTCTATGATGATATTAAACCATTTATTTGTTTGTGTTCTCCGACTCTTATTGGTGATAGAGGCAGTAAGTTGTGCCATCGGGCTGAAGCTTGTGTGTACTTAGGTGAAGATCCCCAGAAGAAAGAACATAAGTTGTTCAGTTCAGGTAGTCAGAAGGTTGTGGTCTATAGGGATGTAAAGTTTCATCCTACGGTTTTCCTTTTCATAGAAGATAGGATTGGGTCTTCTGGTTCTCCCAAGGGTCCTCCCAGTCATGAATATATGCGGATGTATCACCCTTCTACAACTGGTGATACTGTTACACCATCAAGGGAAGTTGAGCCAGTTTTAATCGGAGAGCCGATGGGTACAAGAAGGTCTGGTCGCGAGATTCGACGGCTTGGAGATCTTAATGATTATATTTGTACTACTCATTTTCCGGAGATCTTGGATGAGCGTGTTTATTCAGTAAGAAATGGTATTAATTTGTTGAAGGGTTGTGAAAGTCTCACAGATACTAGACCTGTTGTTTCTTGTGCATTTTAAGTGGCAGGAAACAATGGGTCATTTGACAGAATCATGAAAGAAGAAGAGCCTTAGTCATATGGGGAAGCATAGTTTTTGCTCACTGGTGAGAGACTATACAAAAATATTAAATGCCCTGGAGGTGAATAACACTTGGGAGGTAGTCAAATTGCCTAAGGGAAGAAAATTGTCGGTTGCAAATGCATTTACAAGATTAAGCTCAAGTCCGATGGAACTCTCGAAGGGTATACGGCATGTTTAGTGGCCAAAGGTTTTACACAGTGTTATGGTTTGGATTATGAGACTTTTTCCTCGGTTGTTAAAATGACCACAATCCATGCCATTCTGACCGTAGCTATTCATAAAAAGGGTGGATTGTCAATCAACTGGATGTCTAAATGCCTTCTTGCATTGTAATTTTGATGGGGAGATCGGTTATTAAAATGACCACAATCCATGCCATTCTGACCGTAGCTATTCATAAAGAGTGGATTGTCAATCAACAGATGTCAATAATGCCTTCTTGCATTGTAATTTTGATGGGAGGTTTACGTAAGGTGCCTCCAGGATTTGATATTCCAGGGCGTAACAAAGCGTGTCTATTAAAACATTCTCTATATGCTTTGAACCAGGCTTCTCGCCAATGGTTTTCTAAGTTGGCATATTTTCTCAAGACTCTTGGGTTTTGTCAATCCAATAACATTTTTTCATTGTTTAATGAGAGAAATGGTACTCGGTTATTTTATATAGCAGTTTATGTTGATGACATGCTACTGGTGGGTAACATCAAGAGATATTGATCAGCTTAAGCAAGCCTTAGATGATAATTTCAAAATCAGGATCTTGGGTGCTTGCATTATTTCTTGGGGATAGAGTTTTTGCATACATCTCACGACATTGTATTATCACAATGAAAGTTTTGTCAAGACCTTCTCAAAGATAATGACAGTGAGACTAGCAAGACAATAGCTGGCCCGATGCAAGTTGTGTATTTCTCTACGTAGTACTGATGGGACTCCATTAGATGATCCTTCTGTTTATCATCGGTTAGTTGGGAAACTGAATTTCCTGGCTAACACTAGACCAGACATTAGTTTCACAGTCCAAGTTCTTAGTCAATTTATGCAGTGTCCTACTGATATTCATATGCAAGCTACCTTACAAGCTTTACGTTATGTGAAGGGCACCATAAATTATGACATTATTCTTCGCCAGGGTTCTACGTTTGGGTTGTGTTTGGCTGCTTACGGTGATTCAGATTGGACAGCTTGTCCAAATACACGAAGGTCCCAGTTATTATATTTTTCTAGGGGATAGTCTTATTTCCTGGAAGACAAAGAACAGGGACGGTATCTCTATCTAGTGCAGAAGCAGAGTATCGATTGCATTGTCATGTTACTAGAGCTTACTTGGCTTCTTCATGAGCTTGGTGATGAGAACGTCACTCCTGTGTACCTGTAACACCTCAACTATAAATACCGTTATTAGCGCTTAACCCTCCATGCCGTTCCAATGAAATCACACAGGAAAATCCTACTCAATTTGGTGTTAACCGCCATTAGTCACCCACGTGACTAACTAGGCCTATTCAACTCATGTTATGGTCTAATGGACCAGAATATACTGAGCATAATATATACAACGCTTTAACAAAAATATACCGAGTATCAAGTAGTTTACATACCCAATACAAGTTCAGTACTTCTATCCACATACTTACAACCATGAGTGTACAAAAACTACTTGTAAACAACCAAAACATTCCCAAAATACTTCTACCCACTCCTACACTCAGAGAGAGTCATCTGGCGTCAAATACCTGCAAATAAATAATAGGCCCCGAAGGGCTCAGGAACTTTGCTGGTATGGTAGACGTGCAGCCCATGAGCTACCAGGGCTACACATGACTAATTTGTCGATATACATGTAGTTGATTATTATTCAAGCAACATTATGAAGTACAACAAAACATACAACATATCAAGCATGCAATAACATAACTCAAAAATTGGTAGTTTATCGAGTAAGTAAGTTAGTTTTCCTTTCTTCCCTAGGCTTGAGAATTTGTTTAGTTCTCGTGTTCGGCCTTAACTTATGTAATGTCAACCGTTCTTTATTTAGACCTGTTTATTACCCTTTCCTCGTTGTTTATTATGTCGGGTTTGTAAAAACCCTAGCAAGTGAGTGTGAAAACTATAAAGCTTGAATAGCAACATCGATTATTCCTTTCCATCTTATGTTAGTTTGGATATAGGCAATCCAACCGCACTGATTAACTAATCTGAACCTCCAACCTCGAACAGTATTCCGAGGAAGATGAGTCGGTTTATCGACTTAAGGTGACAAGTCCAAAGACGAGTGTCGAAATGGAAGTCGGATCTGATACAGATACCGCCCTCCTAACCATATACACGTGTGACCGGTACCGTTCCGGATTCCTCACCCCCAGTAACCAATTAGTAGAAGTTTCGTTGAACTTCCTTTGTTAGTTCGAATCTCTGTCGGATATCAACTAACAATATTAGGGAGTTATTCAGTATTCTTACACCACACCATGGCCTACTGTTAGACATTCTCATATGTGGGAAACGTTTGTGAATCTCTAACCATTATTTTATGTTCCTTATGTGCGTTGATTAACTAATCGTAGTTAGAACACAAACTTAAAGGAAAGTCTGGTTAGCACAATACGAAACACAAAGAAACACAATAAACCATTTTCATGCATTTATCTTGTTTGGTCATTGCACATAAACAAGTAGCACTCAAGTCGAGGTAGACCTCGGTAGCAAGCAGACTACAAGAAAACCATACCGTACACCAAAGAAGACGCTCGTCTGGTTTTGGCTGACGTCCCGGCTATCCCAATCCTATAATCCATTTAGTTGATTGAGCCAACTTCTTATTATGCATAACATGTTTTTCCTTTGTACGTTTCTTCTAGTTTAACGTTTTAACTATGTATACTTACATCTATATGTACACATGTATATTCTTAAAGATTTTAATGTAACACCACCATTACATTAATCCTCTCGATATTCTCCATACTTACACCAATTCCCACTTTTAATATTATGACTTTTATTTACAATTCTACCTCCTCCAATTTTATTCAATGTTATATCGTTCCTCAAATATTCCCTGATTTATAATTCAATCTCAATTATATATATACCTTATACAAGTATGTTCCCACCAATTTAATGTTACACACAATTATCCATTCAATCTAAAGATTTCCACACTCTGTATGAAGTTTTAAACTTCATTTTCGTTCTAATCCTCTAACAATATATATATATAATATATATTATGCATACCGTATATGTAAGCTCTCGTAATTCCAATGTAAATCCATTACGTATATATATACATATATATCAAGTTCCCTATAATCGATTCTACCCTTAGCACTTACCAATTAATACAAGTTTATAGAACATTTATTTTATTATTATTACTATTAATCATTTTAATCTATACCTAGTCACCTTACTAAAGTGTTAATCCATTAAATTACTAACTTAATACATAATTACTTAAAGTTTGGCCCAATATTAATATTCAAATTTTCCGTCAATTCAATTTCGGCTTAAGCCCATTACAAAATCTAATGGTCTAATTAGAAACCAAAATTAAGTGTGCATCTCTCTCTGTAAACCAATTCCTTACTAAATCCTCATGCCAAGTTCTGTTGTATGCATTAAAACATTGATACAGTACCAACTGATTGAATTGCATCAGGCTGTAGCTTGGACATAGTCACCCTCCTGTTTACCCAGAAGCCATTTGTCTAAAATACGTATCTGATTGCCCAATCACCACAACCCTGTAAACAACCTGATCATGCTACTCTCTAGAGGACGCCCAAAAAAACCCGTTACCGCGGTACCCGTACCGTAACCTGTTTATAACCGTAATACCGTACTAACCGGTTAACCGTACCGTCTTTGGCGGTACGGTTAACCGTACCATTATAATTAGACATATGGTTTAGGTAACGGTATGTCACTTTTATACCGTGGTTAACCGCGGTTAAACGGTTATATATATAAACTATATATTTAAATATACATATATTTTCAATTTTTGGTTTTTGATATTAATATTGTTTTGCTATGTGGTAGTCTTTTGATATCCTTTACTTATATTTTGATAACTTGAACAAAGATAATCTAGAATCTAGAAAAAGGACACTCCTTACCTATGAACGTAATAATAATGTGCATTAAGAGAAGGTATGCATTATATAGATAGTGTACAATGTAATTATGTTTTGTTAAATCTTTCTAAGATGTATTTTACTTGTCACTTTAGTTTAAATCAGCTGTGTAAATTATTTTTCGAATCTACGTGAATTGATTTTGCCTTATATTCTTGGATTGTTTCGTGTCCTGCATTGTCGATAAATGTGCAGGTTATATATTATATAATGAATTTATTAGATGAGGCATTGTATAAATGGTGGATTCAATTATTTATTTTATATGTTACGATATATATTACTAAGCTTGCACATGATGCTTTCTAGTTTTTTATTGTTTTTATTTGGCTCACTTTTATCTAGTTTGTTATCATTACACAAGGTTATTTATATAAAACAAAATCTCAACCGGTTTCGGTTAACCTGATTTACCGTACCGTTCTAAATGGTTAACCTGAATGCGGTTAACCGATGTAAAATGGAATGGTAACGGTATCGCGAATTTTTAAAAACCGTATTACCACTGTTAACCGGTATACTGTTAACGCATATGCAGTTAACCTTACCATGAAACCCCTACTAAACTTACTTAGAACACTATATAATGCACGCCAAAGGGCTTGGACGTGAGCACAACCTGGCTTCAACAAATTGACATATGGAAAGTATCTTGCTAAAGGACTTTAGTGACCAGAAAGTGAGGAGAAACAAGAATCCTCCATCATTGTTTTAATAGGAATGCATCATTAAAGTCTGCAGATCTTGAAACCTAAACCCCCCACCCGTCCCATTGATGATTTACTCCTTTTAGCCAACTCCACCAATGAATACCCTTCGTGAAGCTTAACCTGACCACCAAAATTTAGCAAAAGCACTGTGACATTCATTACTAGTCCCTTCTGGCAACTAAAAGCTCATAACATATGTTCGTAAGGACTGCAACATAGACTTAATTAAAATCTTTCTTCCCGCTTGTGAAACCTTATGATCCCAACTCTGAACCCTCTTAGGATACGATCTTTAAACTATGGAAACCTGCCTACGAGAGCGCCCTATATGTATGGGAAAAACCCAAGTACATACCCAAAGTCGTTAACTTCCCTTTTGCTAAAGATTCGGACAATATCTCTATGGGAGATTACAAAAGACACCAGAATAAATAACCCCCGATTTATGATGATTATTAATACATTGGTCCTGAAGCGTTCTAAAATCCTCAACTATCTCATACATTATTTGAGCCATTTTTGAACCGATGCTTACCCAAAAATGAATACCCCAAAAGATTTATTACCTAATTAATAAGGATTAAATAAACCATGAGCAATAATTGCTATAAATTAATGTATAAATATAATCGTCCAAAATGGACATTACTAAATCTCTAACCAAAGAGAGAATGTCATTAAGGAGAAATCAACTCCCAAATTTAATATCACATGTAACATATTAGTACATGTATTAAATATCACATATAACACTCATTTAGCTATATAAATATTTATATAGTCTAAGAAATCATATAAATACATTTAAAACAAATACCATAAGTCACCATTTAACAAATAAATATAGTCATATATATAACTTGTATGTTACATTATTAGGAAATGCAAATTCAAAATTCCCCCCATTTTCCTCTTTGGCCGACTGCATATGCTAGAATAAGGGAACAAAAAAACAATGTTAGTAAAAATAAACAAACTAGCTAAGTACATACAAGTACAAGTAGACATATTAATACCACCCTTTCTTTTCTCTTCCCCATGCCTTCTCAGTCACACATCCTTCCTACAGCACTCCCTTCTTTTCCTCCATCATATCCACAGCAGTACCCATCTTCCTTCCCTTCTCATTACTGACTACAACAACAGGGACAAAGGCAAGAGAAACCCTACTCTTTCGAAGCAGCAGAAGCTGCGAAAGTGGAAGAGTCAACAACCAATGATAGCCCTCCATCATCATCATTTGAGGTTGAAATGACAAAGAGAGTAGATCGGAAGGAGAGGAGTTGCTTGTCTTGTCCATCACTCGCTTACCACTGTTACCAGATAGCTGCATCTCAAATGCACCACTCACCCAACAACAACAACCAGAAAAAGATGCAGCGGCCATGCATAATAACCGGTCAAAGAGAGGCAGCTTATGTGGCTGCATCGACAATGACTGCAGTTGTGGGAGCAAGGGAGCAGGAAAAGCAAGACGCGGCAAGAGACCTTCAGTCCACCCATTCTTCCCCATGTGAATGGTTTTTTTGTGATGATCAAACCTCAAGGACTCGCTACCTTGTGATTCAGTATGCAAGTCACTTGTAATGTGTTTTTTAGCATTTCATTTCACCAATATGATGTAGATTGTCACTTAATGATCTGTAATAGCGTAATTATAATTATCTTGAAATACCCCAAACCTAAGTATGCTAAGTAAACATCAATTTATAATTTAATAAGGCTAAAACATGCCATAGAAACATTGGTAGACAATTTAAACCAAGGAAAACACAAGAAAACGCCATAAAGGCAATTTAAGCAAAAATATGCTCTAAGCTTGGAGTGACTTTGATTAGCACCCAAATATCAATATAAGACCTTATTAACATGCTAATGGACATGTTAAATCAATTACCAAAGAAAACCAAGCTCAAAAAACAAGCTTAAACACAAAATGTGCTTTAAGACTCCTTAAAGCACCTTTTTGAGAAATTGTCTTAGAAATGGGTTTTGAGTGGCTAAATGCCCATGATTACACCTTAATCAACATGTGTACTAATTAGTATCACATTAGGAAGCCTAAATCAATGGGAAACCAAAAATTTCATGAATATGTGCACCAGTTAGTGAATAGTGCTCAAGTAGTGCTAGTTTTGACTTAAGTCAACTTTAATTAGTTAAATGGCCAAACGAGGCCTTATGTATGTTAATTATGGAGGGGGGACGGTTTTAGTAGTGGTGATTCATCACCATGACAGCCAATTAAAATAAAAGAGGAAGGAGTAAGGAAAAAGACTATTTACCTTTTATAACAAAATATCTTCATTTAAACTACCTTTTCTTCTCTCTCTCTCTCTCTCTCTCTCTCCTCTCTCTCTCTCTCTCTCTCTCTCATTTCTTCTTCCTCCATCGGTTTTACTACCTATTCCCTGCTCCAAAACCGTGAGAGCCCCATCCATGGTGCCTCCACCTTCAATTGCTCACCAAATGTTCATCTTCGCTCCAAATCAAAAACTAAGCATAGATTTCTCTTAGTTGGAGCAAGCCCTTCCTTTATATCTTTTCAAATCCTTCAAAGCTTCATTATTGTGCCAAGGGAAAACTCCATTGATGGAGGAAAATCAAGTTTGAAGAGCTCTTTTGGTTCTCCGTTCATCCAAGGTAATGAAAATGTAAGAAAAACCATGTTTCCACCACTTCTTCTCCATTGCCGAAAATTTATTCTCATGGTGGCTTTGTTTTTCACCTTGAACTAGCTTATTTTCATTCTCCAAAGACTTGAGGAGGTCTTGACTTGATTCATTATGAAAGCCATTCCAAAATTCAAAGGTAAATATACACTTTTAAGCTTTAAAACACATATTTAAACCAAAGAATGGATTCCATGTGTTTAGGCATATTGCTTAGTACTCAATATATTATTTGAATGTGGATTAGAACATTGGCAAGAGGATTGAAGTCCTTGCCGAAATGCAATCAAGAAAACCTAAGAAGGGAAGTAAGAGAAGCTTGAGAAAAATAAGGTAAATTGCTTACCTAATGGTGGTTTAAGGTTTAAGGAATGAGTTTTAGATGAGTACTAATGTAGCTGAGAGCTTACATTAGGTAATGGGTTATATAACCTAGGAAAAAGAATTTAAACAAGCTTGTGAACTTGTGACTAAGGAGCCAATGGGAATGAGTTAGTAAGATAAGCTTAAGGTGAATTAAGAGAACATTTATGTTGCTATGGGAGCATTGTTGTGTGTATTTGCAGGTTGAAAGCTTTTATATGTGGGAAATTCAGTGTTTAAGTTTAAGTCATTTAAGGGCCTAAGAGCCATGTCATTTAAGAGCCTTAGTGCTATGCAATTTAAGATTATTGCATTATATTGAGTTTATTATGAGTGAGTTGGTTTGGGTGAGAAAATAAGATGAGAAAAGATTTAATATGTGTGGGATGATTGGATGAGAAAAACAATGCATTTGGGCATGATAATATACTAGAGGAGCTATGGCGAAATTTGAGTAGAAAGCAAAGTGTTTAGTGGTGGTTGTGAATTGATATGACCTAGGATTTACTAGGAGTCATTAAAAGGAATTTGAGTGGAAATGAGTTAACTAAGGAGTTCTTGATGGTTTGAATGACCTAGAGTTGTCTAGGAGGAATTAGAGGTTAGGTGGGTGTATTAAACACACCAAAATCATGTTATGAGGAATGATAAGACGAGCAAAAATCTGGAGGAAATAGTGTACAATGCTTTAAGATGATTTAGGTATGAACTTAGAGTATACAATGAGAATTTTGGGGAAACTTGTGTAAGTGGTGAAGATGCTAGTAGAGGATTAATAAGGTTCCAGTTGGATGATAATGCGAGGACTTGGGTGATGAAAGTGAAAATTGTAGGAGAATGTTGGAAATTGTCTAGGAAAATGACTAAGAATGTATAAGAGTGTATGATCATGAGAATGGTGAGTAAGTTGAGTAAAAAGAGATGAAGATGTCTAAGGAGGGTGTAGGATGGTCAAGGTAAAGAAACAAGGTTAAGGTGCTAAGAGGATGGAAAGAAATGTTTAGGTAAGTTCAAGAGTTTAGGAATATGAGTAACAAATGGAAAAGAGAGAAATTTGTGCATGGAGATGCAAGATAACCTTGGGAGGTTTAGCAAAGAGAAGGTGGATGAATAAGGATGTTTGAGTAGTTATATTGGTTGAAAGGAAACACATTGGTTAGTTGAAGTTTTAGACAAGATTTACATGTTGGAAGTGTAAGGAATTAAGTTATAAGTGTTAAGAGTTTATAAGTAAGAGCTTGAATAATGATCAAGGAATTTGGAGGTGAGTTGATGCTTGAGTTAGAAGGATTTTAAGTGCTAAAATGGTGTTAGAACATGTGTGAATACTTGGGGAAAGATTAGAAGAAGATTGGGCAAAAGAACAAGTGTGGAAAGAGGTTCAAAACTGTAGAATTTAACAGTTTATAAGGTGGTCCGGGACTTAGTCCTTGGATAAAGTCCCGGACCAGCACTAAAAACATGCCGAAAAACCAAGTTTAGATTGGTCCAGGACCTAGGTCTTGTAATAAGTCCCGGACCAGCACAAAAAACTGCCGAGAGTGCCTTCCAGAAGTGGTCCGAGACCTAGGTTAAGTAACAAGTCCTGCACCACCCATAAATAAGTGCCGAGAGTGAACCCAGTAATGGGTCCGGGACTACAGTCCAGGACCATGTCCCGGACCAGCCATTTTTACAAAGGAAGTGTGCTTTTTAAAAGGTAAATGAAAGGGCGTGTTAGGTAATGTTATTATAAGGTTGTTAAGAGTTGTTTGGTGGAGTTTTAAGGCCATTGGAGGTGTGAACAAGTGTGAGGTAAAATGAGAAGTAAGTAACATAAGTGATTAAGTTTAAACTACAATGACTTAGTGGAATTTAGTTGGAAATCATTAGTGATTAAGTAAGCTAGGTTAATTAAAAGTAATTAACCACCCAATTCGATCAATGTTTTAGGGTTTGAGAATTTGGACTCCGGAGGAGAGAAAGCAACCGAACGACCAATGGTGAACGGTACAGTCTTCTTGTGACCTGCTTGCTAACGAGGTGTCCCTCGGCTTGTGTGCTATTTGTTTTTGTGTGCCCACTAAACAAGATAAGGCATGCAACCAGAATATTATGCTTATTGTATTGTTGTGTGATTGTGAAACACTAACACAACCTACTGTGAGAACTTACTAATAATGATTAGTGAAGAATTGTGTGAGATTAAGGAACACTCCCAAATATTGTTTTCTTAGTAACCGAAAGAGGTTAACTAACAAACATTGACTTGAGACTTCCTACTAACTGGAACTTGGGGGGGAGTGAGGAATCCGGAATGGTACCGGCACATGTGTATTGGGGGAGGTCAGTATCCTTATCAGATACCGACTTCCAAATATGACTTGTCTTCGGACTCGTCGCCTAGAGTCGACATATAGACTCGACCTCCTCGGACTACTTGCTTTAGGAGGGCGGCATACTAAGATGGCGTGGGGGGATCTAGCCTACATCCCCAACAATTTAAGAAATGTTTTTATTGCCGGTAAGTGTACTACTGCTGGCTAGGGTTAACCAAGCTCTACAAAAATAAACAACTAACTAAGGGCTATCCAGTTCTAATAAGAAAACTGTTGGCATATAAGAGGTAAGATAAGGTTGGACTGAGATTAAGAGGAAACATAATTTAAGGAGTTAAAAATACTAACTCAATTACTAAGGGAACGCTTTTAAGTCGTTCGTTGTGTTTGAACTTTGATTGTTCACATGTGACTTGTTGTTTATTGCACTTTCTATTATGTTGTGCATCTAATCAACCTCCATGCTATCGACAATTAGTCGTCGTAGCCACGTTATCTTGGGGGCCATGAGAGGTTGTACCAGCAATTTTGCTGACCCCCTTTGGGGGCTGTTTTTATTACGCAGGTGAATGACAGAAGGCGACAGTCTTGAGAGTAGGATCGGGTAGGATTTACTTCGGGCTGTCTTCTTTTAGTTGTACGAGTTGTTCCTGTACACTCGTTTAGTGAATGGAATGAGATGGTAGTAAGTTGTATAGGAGGTAAGGAGATTATAAGATTTGATATGTAAATGAATAAGGATTGTAAGTACTAATGTTCGGTATATTCTGTTAGTCAGACCGTGGCAAGGTCCTGGAGTGTAATTAATTCCGCTGCAACGCTTGTATATATGTTGTTAAGTTTGTCATAACCACGATTGGATCGAGATGGGGTATAAAAAAAGTGGTATCAGAGCGTAACTGTTGACAGGAATTACCGAACTTAGGAGAATACTGAGGTTGAGATTGAGTTATGGGTTAAAGGGGTTGAGAGATAGAGCGAGAGGTGCGTTAGCTAGGACTTCCCGGTGTTTACCGGATATCCATAGTACCTAGACCTGCCCTCCACATCCCTAACTTTGAATACGTGGGACAAACGCCAGAGAGAGAAAGCCTTCTCTTACTCGAGAAAAAACCCGATCTGGCAGTTAGATAACAGTAAGCAATACGAGGAACATATTTTTGTACAACAGTTTATGAGAACTTGAACGTTTTAATGGAGCGCAACAGTGAAATAGGCGCTACCAACGGGAATTCAACCAGTAAAAGGTCGGAAATTACCGGTAACATGGGTCGACATGATACGCAGTCGAGCTACCACACCATACCAATAATAAGGAAAGCACTATGAGTGCAATGGAGAGGAAAAAGATAAGCGACATGAGTACCAGACAGCGGTCGAATGAGCATAACAGTGGGATAATACAAAGCATGAGAGTTAAGACTACCAGAAAGTCCAGTTAGAAACGGGAACACCAAACTCCATGCAATGAGAAAGGTTACACACCTGACATACATAGCGCAGACAACGATAAATACGCGTACAACCTGTATACCGAAGTAGGACTACGATGTAGTGCCTAAAGGAGAACCATTACTTAGTAACCACGACAAAATGTGTGAAAATGGGAACAAGGATTAAGACATAAGAAAATAACAAGGGGTTCCCTCATAAAGAGGAACGCCATGATAAGTGACAGTACTGTCAAAACAGCAAGGAAACTGCTAAATGGTCATTTATTCAAAACGAAAGAATATCGAAGGAGTCCCGAGGACTACCAATTACATGGAGATTAGGAGGAAGTACCACTACCGATGCACACAGTACCGGAAGCCCATCCTGCATGGCGCACTTGCCGTAGCAAGTGCTACCACGGTTAAGTTGTACGGAAAGCCATCATGGCGAGATAGCAGAACACTACAGTTGTAGTACATATTAATGAACAGGAGAATAAGACCCTGGAAAGGCCTGACGGCCTGACCATGATAAGATGAGTCGACACACCAGTCAGCAGGGAGCTGAACTTGGACAAAATACCGAGAGAGATGAATTTTAGCAACATTTCAACCTACTACAACAACAACGAACAGTACGGATAAGAACACCAATCCCGAACCTTGAAGGGAAAAACCTAAGAAATCGCTCAATGATCCGAGCAAAACACTATGTAAACAATAACATACAAGGAATGTATTAAGAAATACAATGGAGGTAGTCGACAAAACGACTTCCAGCAGGAACGGGATAAGACTCCCAGAATGATCACTAAGAATACCAGTAACAACCATCTTCGTTGAATATGTTAGTAAACCCCGGAAACAGGGACAGAGGAAATAAACTTAAGTTATAACCTACTAAGGATTAAAGACATACAACCCCGGAAGAGGAGAGCTCATAGGACTACCCCCACAGAGCGGGCATAGTCGAGCCGAACAAACTGATTAACGACAGTTAGTATTGGTTGCCTAACTCATTAACACCCAAGTATGATTAATCATTGACGGGTGGCGTAGTCAACAAATGTTGAACGAAGCGTTGAGATGGAAGCATAAGATGACAGGATAATATCCAACTTAAATACCGTAAGACAGATGCCTAATATGAACTGATCCGTAAATGTTAAAAAGGTGCAAGAATATGAAAACAACAGAATTGTCACAGACACTGGTTAACGCCAGATCACCTGAACGAACTTCCATAGTGGGAAGCAGGATGCAGTAACCTACCATGAGACCCGATACTACATTTAAAATGTAACCTAACGGTTGTGAGAATTCAAAGAGCTAGAAACTTATGAAGATAACCTACAGATGAGTAAGAGTACAGGGAGTGAACTGAGCACCGGCTCTCACTCAATGACATTAAGCACTAAGAGCCTACGAGCCAAGGATGTTAACCACATCAGAGCCCGAGGCGCAGTAAATTATAAGAGAGCTTATTTAAACCATGAAGGAACTACAATTCGTAGATATGAACAGTTACCAAACCTATAACTTAGATTGTGGAAAATATTGCCAAGGAAGGGCACCAATGAGAATATGAGATAAGCTAAGGACAGGGGCGGAGAACGAACCATTCCTTTTAGGTGGGGATGCCTCTCCTTGTGGTGAGGCCATGAGTGGGAATAAACCCCTCAAAAAGGGCTTTCACTTATTAGTGATAGAATACGCTTTTGTTAGAGAATGGAAACTGTAAACCTTGAGATTACCTTAGAACATACCCGATACACTTGAGTAATAAGGAAGGCTACGGAGACAGACCCCATATCCAACACCTAGGATTTAAGAATCAGTAATCGTCAGGGATAAACATTGTGAGTGCACTGTATGGCACATCAAGTGACCAACGCTCAAGAGAGCTTGTGATTCAACGGATGACTTCTTCAGTAACCGGATAAATTAAATGGTAAATAACATCATAAAGGATGAAAGAATGTGAGAGAAATTATCCTACTTATGAATCTAAGATTGAAGCGGAACACCTTCGTGTTAAGAGATAACCATTTTACCGCACGGTATGACAACCGCCAAACACCGAAATTAGAGAAACCCAGTGTGTTTACACCAAGAAGGGATTGAGTATAAGATAAGACATTAGAATAAACAATCGAGTAACTGCACCATCAATGGGCAGTAGAATAAGGCAAACTATATAAGGGGATTAAGTTACGGTGCGCAGTAAAGTGACCATTATGTATAAGCCATCAAATGTTGACACCGAGGCAATTAGATTTATGAGTTGAGACCGATATAAGTAAGGGAATAAGATGGTAGTCGAACTGTGCATTGACGCCAGTAGTCTAGATCATGTGAGGGAAGATTTCACAGGAAGCACACTTTTCATTCCTTAAGGAACTGGAAGTGCGTTCCTAGTAGATTAAAGTATGAGAAACAAGATAAGAGGCTCTATGGAAAGAGACCTCAGTTACTAAGAGATCGAGTCAGTATGGAATACAGAAAGGAGCTAGAGCATACCATACCTAAGAACACAGTAAATGGATTTCCCTTGATTAAGTTCATGAAGAACAATAAGTGTTATTATGGAACAATGAAAGAGGAGATCGACAACAGAATACTTCATAGTTAGCAATGGCTAAACGTGTAACGGACACTACGAGTTTACTAAAACGAGATGTGGGACGACTGCACCCCACTGGGGCTTGCAGGCCTGACAAGCTCATTTATGAGATAGTTGGGTAAGTATTAATGTACCAGTAAGGTACCCCATGCATGTAGATAAGTGGTGTACGGAACACGGAGGTAGTCGACTCCGTACCACGGTCAACGACGTAAGATCATCAAGAGCACTACTACCACAAACAGTTGAAGAGAAGGGACTCAGTGGAACCAACAACACAAAAATCAGAGGACAAATAATTAAGGACTATGAAGTACGAAGAGCACGGATTGTTAAGTACAGACATTGGACATGTCTTAAGATGTTAGAGATTAAACTGTAAAGCGCATTAAGCACTAAACAGTTCAGATTGAAAATCATCCTCAGACCAAAGGTCAGATGAAGAACGATCTAGATACTTGATAGAACACTAAGAGCATGAACGTTAGATCTCCAGAGAGACTGGATAGACGAGTTACAACTCATTAAGGCCGTGTATAATTAAAATAACACATGTCCACTAAGAGACCAATATTCCTAAACTGTAAGGAGGCATAAGGATATACAGTACTATAAAAGGATAAGAAAGGCAAACTAAGCCTAAGGTTATCAGGGTCGCGTAGCGAAAGCTAGCAGATCAGTACCTTTGAGATTAGACCAAACTAAGTTAAGGAAATGGTATAAGTACCGTTAAGAATCCTCGATACAGAGATTAAGCCATTAACATAGTTGTGACCCTCTGATCGAATTATAAGTGAGATAGATGACATGGAAGCTAGAATGCTTGGTGAGAATTAGACACCTTGAACCTATGTTCAAGGATGATATAATGTTGATTACGTGGGCGTAATCCATTTTAAGGGGGGTAGAGCGAAAACCGCTTAGCGTATGTTTATGTACTGAGTACGTAAACTACGGTGTGCATAGCACAAAAGAATTTGAGAATTTGTTTTACATAAATATTTTGAGATTAATTATGGTTATTGTGTACAGAAGATGCGAATAACATACATATTAAGTACCTATCTTGTTAACTCTGGTGTGAGTACAAGTTAAGAGAATTAGTGAAGAGGATTAAGGAGAGTTAAGGAATAAGGAATATATGAGATATGAGTCTATATGAAAGTATGTGTGAGGTAAGAATAAGATAACACTATGGGATACTATTCGATATGAGTATGAGGTAGGAAATAGTAATGCTATGAGGTATAAGATGGTGAGAATTGGTATGAAACTGATATAGAACTTAGTAGGAATTTAAGTCCTAAGGTAATTACTAAGAGATGAATTGGGAATGATTGATGGACCGAGTCCACACCTTGGAGATGTATTTGTTACGATTAGAAACACTAAAATAGAAAATTGGAAATGAGTGAATTATTTGATGTTTGAAAATGACGTGGGAGGTGGAACTTGATTTTCTAGGGATCAAGGGAAGCCGAACACAAATTGGGGTGGAAGGATAGTTCAACACTGATGCTGATCACATCAGGGTTGGATGATTCCTGAAACTCCCTACCAGTGGTCACAATTAAATCACGCTAAGGATAGAGACTTTAGGATAAAACGAAATTGGAGTTGATTGTATTTTCAAATAGAGGGAATTATCCCTCACTTGACCTCGTAAAAAGGATTTCCTTTTTACTGAGTCTCGCCCATGAAGTCGAGGACGCATGAGCCTTTGTGTTCGGACCGGTGACATGGGGAGAACAGAGTTGTTTTGTATTCTGGCTCATGGTGGCGAGGATGAACGAGCCTTTGTCTACAGACCGGTTGTAACACCCCAACTGTTAATCCTATGCTTACCGTCTAATCGTCCTGTTAATTCTATGAGTTCGCAGCGGAAGAATACTACTTACTTACTACGGCGGGTGAAACAATGCCGCTAACCGCCCATACGGCTAGCAAGGCTACTAATACTTACAGTGACGGTCTGATGGCCAATAGATACTGAGCTACTAAACAAACTTACCAAATACAAATACATTCACTACCAAAGGATTACCGAGTATTCGAAGTGCATTCATTACAACCTTCCAAGTTTCCCAAAAGAATGAGCATCTACCCACTACTCATCTATACCAATCAATCCCTTCACAATGTCCCAAAAAGGTGTACCCCATGGTACACCGGCTATTCAAAAATCTAAGCCATGTACTACTCAGTACACCGATCATGAATTCATTGTTTACAACCAAAAAGAAGATAAAAGAAATGAAAGTAGATCTTCACATCTTCATCAATCTCGAGTACCTGCGCGTAGTAAAAATGGTGCCCCAAGGGGCTCAGCAAATTGCTGCGCATAAACTCCGCATATACCGATTGCTAGCAAGGGTACGCCGACTAATTGGCGACCGCTAAACATGCTTGTTCATTACTCATACATACATGCTTTACATACAAACATACATACATTACAATACATCATTCACTTCAAGGCAACAGTACAATAGAGTTCACAATACTTACCTTCACCGGGTTAGCCAAATTGTGCATCCGGGTTAATCGGAATGCATATTACTCTTTTACTCATTACTTACTTCTTCTTACTTACAATTACTCACTTCCCTTTTACTTTACTTACTCATTCTTACTTACTTACTTATACTCAAGTCAAGTCGTCGGGACCTCCGGCCTTGGGGACTACTCCGTCCCACATCCGGGATTTACTTGACTCACTAATCCGGGATGCTACCCACTTAAGGGATTTGGGCCGCGGACCAGTTTAAGAGTCAGGAATTGGAGCCAACCTCTCGTGACTCCGCATCCTCACGCGTGGCCGAAACTATATCGGACTTCTACTCATTCCAATTTAATTACCATTTTAAGTTAGGATGGTTAGATTGTTAGGAACAAGTTAGAAGTCCAAACACAACGAATAACGGTCACGGTACAATACAACGTACATACATACATTCATATCATCCGTACATTTCATGAAGTATACAAACTAAGAATTAAAGAAAGTATACAACATCATACAACACTACATAATCACAAGTAAGCATATTAACTCCGATTCGTGCATTTATCTTTATTGGTGATCAATTAGCACACAACACACAAATCAGAGTAGCCATGATAGCATTCGGGGCATGAGGAATTCATACCGTTCACCGTCGTACGTAATTCCAACGTCCTTCGATGTCACAAACCAAGTCCTATTACATACATACAATTAAATGATTAATTTACCTATCATCAACTTAACTCCTACTTACTATGTCCTTACATTTCTTACACTTATACTTTACTTACTTATTTTCCCTTTACTTAAGATTCTATCTTCTTACTTAAGGTTTGCATGCTTACACACTTATACATATACATATATGTATGGGTATACATATACATATATATATACAATTATTATTTAAATTAAAATAATTTTTTTTTTTTTTTTTTTTGTCAGGACCGGACTTGCGACCGACCTTGAAAGTCCGGTCCATTCCAGTAGCTACCAGTACCGAAAATTCCTGGCCCGACCGAACTTGCAAGTCCGGTCGCAAGTTCGGTCGCTTCCAGTAGCTCAGGTTGCGGAAATTCTTCTGGCCGACCGAACTTGCAAGTCCGGTCGCAAGTTCGGTCGATTCCAGTAGCTATCCTCGGGAAATTTTTCTGGGCCGACCGAACTTGCATGTCCGGTCGCAAGTCCGGTCGGTTCCAGTAGGTTACAGATGGAAATTTTTTTCTGGCCGACCGAACTTGCAAGTCCGGTCGCAAGTTCGGTCGATTCCAGTAGGTTACAGACGGGGAAAATTTCTGGTCCGACCGAACTTGCATGTCCGGTCGCAAGTCCGGTCGATTCCAGTAGCTCACCCGTCTTTGTAAGTCTGGGCTCGACCGAACTTGCAAGTCCGGTCGCAAGTTCGGTCCGGCCCAGTATTTGCATTTTAAATTCTGTTTTCAGTCCTCTCTTTAACCCAATACTTCCCCATTGTTCCTACACTTAATCCTACATGTTTTAACACTAATTACACCTCCTAATACACCTTAGTTCATCCATTAACTCCCTACACATTTCTACACTCATTCACTCACATAATTTTCCAAGTTTCACTCAACACTCAACTAGTTTCTTCTCTAGTTACACTATGCTACAGATTTTAACACTTACACTTCTCCTCTACATCTCCCTCTCTTAATGTCATTTCTAACACTCTTACTATATCTAGAATCCATTATCTAGCTCTCTCTCAACTTACCCTCTAACTATCCAAATCAAAATCTGTTACAACTCACATTAGTTCACCTAGTTTTAAATTCGCTAAGTGTTCTAATCCTAGGTAAATTTTGCCATAACCTCTCTTGTAATTTCATACACTCACCACATGGTTTTACTCACCTTTCAATACTTATCTCACCTGTTACAATAAACATCAAAACACAAGCTCCCATACACAACTACTAATACCAAAACACTCATAAAAATTCCTGCACTCAACTCCTCATTTCCCAATCTGTTTTACAAGTTTTAAAATGTTCTTTAAGGTTTAAAACCTTGTTTTCTCTATACACATTACACTACTATCACATTGTCATTTCCACTACTTAATTCAAACTTATAAAAATCTGTTACATACATATATACTCAAGACTACACAATGAGAGTTCTCACCTTGTTTTCCCTTCTAGATTCTTTCTCTTCTTCCTTCTTCTCTCTTTCGGTTTGCAAACTCAACAAATCTAACACTACAACCCATACACAAACATATTTCAATACACCATTCAATGCTAAATACTAACCCTAACCATTAATCAAGTTTTAATCTAGGTTTTAGGGTTTAGAAAATTTATTACCTTCCAAGAGCTCAAGAGTTGTTTGGGTTAGCTCAAGAACAAGATTTCTCACACCACCACAATGCCAAAATCGGCTGGAGCAAGAGAGACCAAACAAGGGTTTAGTCACCAAATTCGTTTTGCCTTTTTAAGCTAGAAAAAGATGGAGTTTTAAAGAGATCTTTACCTCAAAAGAACAAGGAGACCAAGGTGGCTCTAATGGTGGTGCTGAAACTTCAAATGGGATATACCCTCAAAATCGAAAATGCTTGTTTTTGGATTTTGGAAAGATGAAAGTGTAGCTCTTGAGGAGAGGGACACAATGGTGGTGTTTTTATAATTTTTGGAGAATGTATGAGGGAGTTACAAGGGAGAGAAGTGGTGGTTTGTGGGTGTTCTCTCAAGCAGCCATGGGAATCGGTTTGCAGCAGGAGAAAGAGAGAAATGAGAGTGAGGAGGGAGGTGAGTACACGTGAGAGAAATGAGAATGGGGAGGAGAGAGATTACTTTATTAGTTTTGTAGTTTGTAAATAAGGGAGAATTAATAGAGTGTGAGAGAGAGGTGTGGGGAGGGTCCAATCGGACACAGCACACACACACAATCACTTTTGCTTTTTAATTTTCAAATTGGACACATAACTCTTGGTTATTTATACTTCTACCCCACAACTTCCCGTTTTTGACAGTTTTTACTAATCTCTCGTTTTATTGATTTTATTGGTCCTAAAGCTTCATTAATATTTATTAATGATTATTTAGTTGACCAAAATTGTTACGAGTCTATTTGACCCGCTTAAAGACACGTTTTCCCGGTTACCTCGAAAAACGCGCTTTAAGGTTCGTTAGTGGTTTTAATCCATTTTAAGGATCCGTTTTCTTCGGGATTTGTTCCCTAATAATTATTTATTCTTAATTAAGCCTCTAAATTACTTATTAGCCTAATTAATCACTATTTTTAAATACGGGGTATTTCAATCTACCCCCCTTAAGAAACTTTGCCCTCAAAGTTGCTCAGGTTAATAGTTTGATTATTCTACTCATTAGGCAAACCAATTGTCCTAATGCATCTTTCTACACCTATGAGGTGTTTACTTCATTCCACATTGCAAGCATACACAATTCAAGTACAATACACCATTCACAATTCACATACACAATGCATCATTCTCAATCATACCATACCACAATACACAATACATACATCATTACTATTCACAATACACATTACACCATACATTGCACATGCACATCATTCACTACACATTACACATACATACACATCCATACCGAGTTCACTTGCACTACATGTGCCATACAAAATGCAATGCTTACCCCGAAGTAATGCAAAAGCAAAAGGGCTCTACCCCCCTTAAAAGGGGTACGACCCGTACCCGTATTTTACATACTAGACTAACTAGTCTACGAATAACTGTGGATACTTAGCCTTCATGGCATCTTCCAACTCCCATGTCGCTTCTTCGACATCATGGTTAGACCATAGGACCTTCACCATTCGTATCGACTTATGGCGAGTGTCTCTGGTCTTCCTATCCAAATTCTCACTGGGGTTTCCACATATCTCATGTTCGGCTCAATGGAAAGTCTCTCGGGCTCTAAGACATGAGAAGGATCAGCCATATACTTCTTGAGTTGTGACACATGAAATACATCATGGACACGTCCCAAGTCCTCAGGTAGTGCTAACCTGTAGGCTACTGAACCAACTCTTTCGGTGATAGTGTACGGCCCTACAAACTTTGGGCTTAGCTTGCCCTTCTGACCAAAACGGAAGACACCCTTCATAGGTGAAACGCGCAAGAACACTTGGTCACCCACGGCGAACTCAAGGTCACGTCGTCTCACATCCGCATAGGATTTCTGTCTATCTTGGGCTGCCTTCATAGCTCTAATTTGTTGCACTTCGGCTTGCACTTGTCAAGGTATCCGGTCCTATTATGACCGCTTCACTTGACTCATCCCAACATAAGGGTGTACGGCAAGGTCTACCGTAGAGCTTGGAAAGGCGACATCTTAATCGAGGCGTGATAACTATTATTATACGAGAACTCGATAAGATGAAGCTTATCTAACCAACTCCCCTGAAATCTAAGGCACATGCCCGAAGCATGTCCTCCAATGTCTGGATGGTCCTTTCTGTCTGACCGTCGGTCTGAGGATGGAAGGCGGTACTCAACTTCAATTCTGTACCCAGCGCTTCCCTTGTAGCTCTCCAGTATCTCGAAAGAAATCTGGTGTCGCGGTCAGATACTATGGTTTTCGGGACTCCGTGATGTCTGATAATCTCCTTATCAAAAAGCTCAGCTAGCTTCACTACCTTCCAGGTGTCCTTCATCGGTATGAATCTGGCAACCTTGGTAAGGCGATCTACTACGACCCAGATCATGTTGAGTCCTCCCCTAGCAGGTGGGAGTCCTACAACGAAATCCATGGAGATATCATGAAATTTCCACTCCGGAATTGGCATTGATTGTACCATTCCGCCCGGTCTACGATGTTCAAATTTCACCTTCTGACATGTTAAGCATCTTAGCACAAATTCTGTCACATCTGACTTCATTCCAGACCACCAGAAGTACCTCTTCATGTCTTTGTACATCTTGGAGGCTCCCGGATGGACTGACAATGTAGAACTATGTGACTCTCGCAGGATGCGATCCCTTAGCTCTGCATTGCTTCGGGGGACGCATAGCCTGCCATTCAACCGAATCAAACCATCTTCATGTAACTTGAAGTCATACTTTTTCTTTTCAAATGTACCATTTTCGATCTTTTGTCTGATTTCGGTTAGGTAAGGGTCGCTCAACTGAGCATCTCGCACCTCGTCAACCAAGCTAGAAGAAGCGAGTAGCGAATGGAGCGAGTGTGCTCGACGGCTCAGGGCGTCGGCTACCACATTAGCCTTCCCTTCCTTGTACTGCAGATTGATGTCGTAGTCTGAGAGAAACTCCATCCATCTTCTCTGTCTCAAGTTGAGTTCTTTTTGAGTGAATACATACTGTAAGCTCTTATGATCGGAGTAGATGGTGATGCTTACCCCATAGAGATAGTGTCGCCATATCTTCAAGGCGAAGACAATGGCTCCTAACTCTAAGTCGTGAGTCGGGTAATTCTCCTCATGCTTTTTCAGCTGGCGGGAGGCATAAGCTACAACCTTGCCATGCTGCATGAGTACGCATCCCATTCCTTTGCCTGATGCATCACAGTATACCTCAAATCCCTCTGTGCCCTCTGGAAGAGTAAGGATGGGCGCTGAGGTCAATGAGTCCTTAAGGCTCTGAAATGATAACTCGCAGTCGTCTGTCCATACAAATGGTGCATCTTTCTTCATCAATGTAGTCATGGGCTTGGCGACTTTCGAGAAGTCCTTTACGAATCTCCGGTAATAACCGGCTAGACCAAGAAAGCTCCTAATGTCGGTGACAGTCTTGGGTCTAGGCCATGATCGTACAGCTTCTATTTTAGAAGGGTCAACTGAGATACCTGCGCTCGAGATGACATGTCCAAGGAATGATACCTGATCAAGCCAAAACTCGCATTTGGAGAACTTCGCATAAAGCTGGTTCTCGCGCAGTGTCTCAAGCACTTTCCTCAAGTGGATTTCATGTTCCTCTGGTGACTTAGAATATACAAGGATGTCGTCGATGAAGACCACAACCGAAGTGTCCAACTGCTCACTGAATAAACGATTCATGAGGTCCATGAATTTTGCCGGTGCGTTTGACAAACCGAATGGCATCACTGTGAATTCGTAGTGGCCATATCTGGTACGGAATGCCGTTTTCTCGATGTCTTGCTCTTTGATTGCAATCTGATGATACCCTGAACGGAGGTCAATCTTGGAAAAGACCGATGCTCCTTTCAACTGGTCAAATAGGTCGTCGATGCGTGGCAATGGGTATTTTTTTTGACTGTGACCGCATTCAGCTCGCGGTAGTCAATGCAAAGTCGGAGACTACCGTCCTTCTTCTTCACGAAGAGGACCGGTGCTCCCCAGGGTGATACGCTCGGGCGTATAAACCCTTTGTCTAGAAGATCTCTCAATTGTTCTTTCAGTTCGGTCATCTCTGCTGGTGCCATGCGGTACGGTGCCCTAGCAATGGGACCGGTACCTGGCAATAAATCGATCTCAAATTCCACTGCTCTCGGTGGTGGCATGCCGGGTAGCTCCTTAGGGAATACATCGGGATACTCGGATACAAGGTACTTCATCACTGAACTCTGGATCTCTCCAGGTCTTGTACACACAGATACACTTCATGGCCCTTTCTGAGCTCCCGGTACATAGCCATAGCAGATATAAGGGTGGTCGAAGGCTCTCTCGGTCTCTGGCGGTAAGATACGGTAACCCCAGAAGGACTCTTGAGCAGCAGTCGATGCTCGGCGCAGAGGATTCTACCCTTGTGCCGCTCCAACCAATTCATTCCAATGATTAAGTCGAATCCCAATCCATTGAATTCGATGAAGGAAATGGGAAACGCCTCTTTTGATTTCGATGGTGGCTGATTGATAGTATTTGGTGCACTTTACTCGCTCCTTCGATGGGAGAGTAACCATGAAATTCGGTATCTCATCCGCATCTAGCTTCAACCTCTTCACAAAGGATGGTGATACGAAGGTGTGAGAGGCGCCGGAGTCGAATAACACATTGGCATCAATGCCATTTACTGGGAAGGTTCCCGTTAGAATGGTGCCGCTTCTGCCGGCTTGTGCTTCGGTGAGGATGCTCAGGTTACCTTCGGTACCGAGTCCACAACCTATTGGATTCACAATTGGATAAGTATGATGGTGGACACAAGTGGAATTAAATCAACACTGCTCTTTATTGATAAACCAACCATCATACATGTCGTGTCTCTAATACACGTTACTAATAGATTACATGATACTATATGAATTTAATACTTCCTAAAGGTAAGGTTCAGGCGTCCTGTGTTGTTTCATGTGTGTGGCATTGATTATTGCCGGCGGTGCCGTATTCAACTTGATCTTGTTGATCCCGTGATACAGCATCCGTGAGTTTCCACCCATGATGAGGACATCTCCTGATCTCAATACCAATTTCTCTGCGAGGTCCACACGCTTCTGCTCGCTATACAGGAATACGGCGTCATCACCAATGGACCAAGACACTACGGGCACTCCTTGTTCAAGAGATTCCGCTGTCTCGTCCTTGTCTTGGTGTAACCCAAGTCGTCCTTCTTTTTCATAGAAGTTGACGATACAAAGGTCCGCTTCAAGTGCGGGGATTGGTTCAGGTTCACATTGCTGTGCAAGTTCTACTGCTTGAGTGATGAGGGTCTGAAACTCTGGTGGTATTGTCGGTGGCGTCGCTCCGTCTTGTGTTCGTGTCTCCTGGTATGTCTTGGTATAAGGATTCCAGTCCTTTCCCAAGCACATCATCTTCAGCTTCATCTTCGCTCCACCGGGGAATTCGGGTGTGTAAAATCCACCTTGACCCGTTCCTAGCTCGTTGCATCGTCGAATAATTGAGATTTGCGCTTCGGGTGTCAGGTATCCCCTTAATAAGATCATACCTGGGCGGATGACCTGACACTGTTTGTTGGGTGTAGTCGTTGTTGGTGATGTCGATCTCTTCTTGATTCAAGGTTACCGGTTCGGTAACAGATACTAAAGCTTCCTATGGTTACAAATTCATCTACGGTGAGTACTAGTTTTAACTACTTCATTTCATGCTCAATACACACTTCATTCATTTACTCATGCATTCATCATACAATTACTCTTACTAGGCATGCTATTTCAAGGATTAAAGGTTTAGGTGATTACCTTGGCCGGATTTCGAACCGGGCCCATCGCGGTCAATCACATGCAGAACAGGCTGCCTCTGAGGTGCGCCCCTCTGAGGGCCCCGGGATCCCTGTCCCTGGTGCCTGCTGGGCCGGTGCATCGCCGGATGCACCTCCTTGCCCTCTCGCTGCTTATAGCTCTGGAAGTTTCCTTTGGGCTTCCATTCTCGGGCATCGATTAGCAGTGTGCCCACTTCTGACAGTTGTACACTTGTCCCTCCCAAGCAATCTTACCAGGGTGGTCCTGGTTGCACTTCCTGCACACATAGGTGCGGCATCTGTGAAGGTTTTGGCGGCTCCGGAGCTAGAACCTGAGGTTAGAGGGTTAGCACATGTGTGCGTGGGTATACTAGAAATGATACTTATATGAATACAAATTGGAAGTAGAATTTACCTTAGGAGGGTGTGATCTCAGTGGCTTAGCTGCCACCGGTGCAGAATAACCAAGCTGAAGGATCTCAGCTGGTTTGCCCTGCTCAGCATGGGCACTGCTCTCACTTGGGGACTTCTTCTGAGAAAAGAAGTTCCCTTTCTTCTTCTTCCAGCTTTTACCCTGGTTCTGCTCCTCGGTGCTGGTGTTTTTGTTAGCCTTGCGCTTCAGCGCGGTTTTCATCCCTCAGTTGGCAAGTGATCTCAACGCGGGAGGCCGCGCGTGATAACACTCCTGAAGTTTCAGGTATTAGCCGGGATGATGTTTAAGAAAGAATAAGGAAAAGATTCAAGGAATTCAAGGAATTGAAATGAATTGAATTGATACTAAGGGTCAACCGATATTTACCTGAAGGGAGGTAAACCTGGTATAGCCCATACCGTACCGAAGGCGATGGCTCAGACCGCCATAGAAGCGATCGACCAACACCTGGCCGGTGTATCCAGATCGGGGAGGAGACGGAGGAGGAGGTGAAGGTGCGTAGTACTCATCCACAGACATCTTGTCTGTCATCTTCAGAGCGTCAAGTTCAAGTCTCTTCTTTGTTTTGACATGCTCTGGGTAGTACTTTGAACGGAGGAGAGATGCAAAGGAATCCCAATCGAAGGTGGGGTCGCGTGTGCTTCATCTTGATCAGTTCCACCAATCCATGCAGCATCCTTAAGTAGTAGCAGCGACTATGACTCGAACTCCAGCAGGAGCTTCGAGTGTCTCAAAAGCGGTCTCCATTTCGGAGATGTACGCTTCTAAGCTTAGCCGGATCACTCTCGCCCCTAAAGCAAGGAGGGCGGAGTTCCGCTACCGCTTTACCCAGAGCTTCTCTGGGTGGAGGGGGAGGGGATTGGTCCCGTTTGAGTTTGGTTCTGCTGTGTTTGTTGTACAGCTTGGATTACTTGGGGTAGCATCTGAGCTAGTGGCGGGCGACGATCTCGGCTATCGTCTGCGCGCCGTTCCATCTGAGGCTTCGCTCTAGTCGGCCTCGGCCTCTTCCTGAATCTGAATGTTTAACGTTATAGGCTCCGAAGAAATGACTCAAAGTCTTGGAATTAAACATGGTATCGTTCAAGAACGTCAAGGGTATCGTTGTAACCAACGGTAGTCCTAGTTAGGTTTCTAGATATCGTCTTAGAGGTTGAAATACTAACTCGGTAATCTCCTATGCTCGGTACTTTAGGACATCAGAGCGTAACTACGCTCTGATACCACTTTTGTAACACCCCAACCGTTAATCCTATGCTACGTCTAATCGTCCTGTTAATTCAATGAGTTCGCAGCGGAAGAAAACTACTTACTACGACGCGGTGGGATGAAACAATGCCGCTAACGCCCATACGGCTAGCAAGGCTACTAATACTTACAGTGACGGTCTGATGGCCAATAGATACCGAGCTACTAAAAAACTTACCAATACAATAAATTCACTACCAAAGGATTACCGAAGTATTCGAAGTGCATCATTAAAACCTTCCAAGGTTTCCAAAAGAATGAGTATCTACCAACTACTCATCTATACCAATCAATCCCTTCACAATGTCTACCAAAAAGGGTACCCCATGG
>JAIOTZ010000602.1:0-47184 GCA_023374045.1 Limonium bicolor
TGATGAGGTTTGTATAAAATAGTTTATTTAAAAATACTCTTTTCACTAAAAATCTGGTAGATTGGCTAATTGTGGAAACCAGATTATTTTAGCTTGGGATTTTGGAAATGAAGTGAATGTTTGGAATGGAAAAGGGTAAGGCAAGGTACTCCACTGATCAAAAATTTTTCCTAACAATAGCAGGCCTCGTCTATCCGGTTATTAAGTCTTAAGGGTGCCTTATCACCTATCTACCTAAGGTCTCGTGATCTGGGATAGTTGGCCCAACACCGTTACATGGATAGAGAGAAAAGTCTGGGTTACGGAATAAACTCTGCAATTCACAATATTTCGTTGTTTTGTATATAATTCTTGGAAGAAGAATATTTTTGCATGTGAAAGAAAAGAATTCATTGCAGTTTTTGTTTTTGATCACGAGTACGTGGTGTTGAAAGGTATTGCGGAATAAGGCATTACTTCACACCCCTTGTCATCCAAAGGTTAGAGGAATAAAAATGGTGGAAAGTCCCAAGCTAAGTTAACTTGTTTTCTACAATCTAGTTTCTCTATGCTTTTACAAAAATTGTTCCTGCTTCACTGTTTGTGAAAACCTACCTCAGAGAGCGAGATTATTCTTTCATTTATCACTTGGTTTGATTTCGCCCTGCACTTGTTTAAAATTTGAGATTATTTGAAGGTTTTAGAGATATTCTTATTCCTATTTTGCTTGAGGACAAGCAAAAGCTTAAGTGTGAGGAAGTTGATAAGTGTGAAACATATAGGCTTTTTAGGGTTTAAATACCTTATAATTTGTAACAATTCAGGCAATGTTTCCCACTTATTATGTATTTTTCCTAAAATTGATGCTTTGATAAGAATTGATGTGTTATATATGTTAAATGCAGGAAAAACCCAGGAAATAAAGATTATACATCATAAGGATTACAACACAACAAACGGGGAACAAATCAGGAGAAGAGACAAAAATTGGTCTTGTCCGGATCAGTTTGGCCGGACACAAATCCGGACATCTCTTGTCCGGATATGATTGGGCCGGACGCAAGCCGGACATGACTAAAATTCCAGATTCGAGAGTTCGCGTTTTAGATCTAGAATTCTGTGTCACGTCCGGATCCGGACACAATCCGGACACGATCCGGACGTCACACAGAATTGAAAAATAAAAAGCACGCACCGATAATTAGCCTTTCGGCTAATTATCGAACAGACAGGCGGCGAGTAAACAGGGGAGCGGCGCATTAATGGAGAAGACTCCAAATTTTCCTCAATCAACTACCCTTTACCAAACTTCCACTAATATGTGTTTCCCTTCTAACCCTATATAAACACCCCTTCTCCTTTCATTTCAATTCGTACCTCACTTCACTCATCTCCTCTATTAGTCCTCTCATCCATCTCCATTCATCAAACCTTCATCCATAAACCTGCATCTTTCATTCACGATTCATCTGCTCCATTCACTAAATTTCCTCCGTACACATTCGCTCTCATCCCGTATCCATTTCACCGCATTTAGCCTTGTCCGACCCTTGTCCGGATCCGGACAAGGTCATTCCACCCACGTCCGGATCGAGTCCGACCCAGACAGATCCGGACATCTCACGTCCGAGTCTGTGTCCGACCCTACACAGCCGGACACCTCACAAATTCGCCCAAACTTTCCATTTTCGCCCCATTTCACCCAATTCACTCCATTGTCACCGAGATCAACCTTCAAGCTAGCACGGAGCAAGGACAAAGGACAGAGCGAGCAAGAAGATCTTCGTAACAGATGATTTCTTCTAACTCTCTCTCATTTATGATTATAATTGCTATGTCTAGCTAAAAGGATTTACTCTAGGGGAAGGGATGTTGTAATTAGTTAAACTCTGCATTATTTTGCTGCTTGTTGAGACAATTTGGATTGTTCAGGTTAATGCTTTTAAGTGCTTTTAATAAACGTTGCTAAGTTATTATAAGCCCTCGAATCACGTTATGATCAGACAAGGTGATTAGCATTGATGGTCCTATTAACCTGTTACCTGTGATAATTGCAATCGGATAGATTACTTTAGTCACTAGGAGCTTTAGTCCGGATTGAACCAATCAGACTAGTAATTCTGAGCGATAAAACCATCTAGATATACTTGCTAGGTCTAGACTAGAACTACATGCCCTGTCTAGATGAGCTATCTGGAATTATGACTTAATACAGAATAGATAATTGAGAATTACAAGCCGATCCAAGTCTCCACTTAAGCAGTAGAATATGCAGAACCTAGCTAGTGAAACAACTCCCTGAACCTAGAGTACCGTTCACACTCCCAAAACTATCACTTTACTTTATCTGCTATTTACTTTCCTGTTATTTATTTGCAACCCAAAACCAAAACAAAAACCCCGTTCGAGTTAACCAATACCTAAGGCTAGACTTACCTATCGAGTCCCGTGGATTGACACCCCGGTCGCTTCTTTAATTACTATACTATTTCGACCGGGATTTTTGCAACCTGACGATATATTAAACTATTGAATTCTAGGATTATTTCTTAGTTTTTAATATACCAAATATTATCGTTTGCAAGGGTCCCCTGTCAGGGACTCACACCTTTTAGGTGATGTGAACAAGCGGGGGAAAAGAGGAGGGTGTCGTCTAACCACACCCCCTTAATACCTGGGCCTTAGCCCCAAGCGTTTTCCTGGCAGTGCCCTTACCTAGCCCTTTGTTTGGTCAGTCAAAGACCCGACCGTAGACGCACACCTTCAGGTGATGTGAAAGGAGTGGGGAAACCCAAAGAGAATAGCGTGCAAGCCCTATTCCTTTGTGGTGACCTGGGCCCGCGCCCCAAGCACCTCTCCGGATCGATCCATACCCGGTTCAATTTAAACGTCTAGTGAGGACATGTTGAATTTGTGTGGGCCTTGTTGCTTATGTGATCTGCCCACTACCCAGCCTAGAGATTGATAGGAACTTCTCCTACATCAACTAGCCCAACACGAATTGACAGCTCTATTTGTTTGCGGCCCAGAAGCCCTGTTTGGTTTTAACATGTGAGTCGTTTGGGTCTTGGCCCAGAAGCCTAGACTTAGGTGATTTCTCTTCTGGCCCAATTTGAATTATCCAATTTGCTTTAGGCCCATAAAAAAAAAATCCACCTGAACTTGAAATAACTCACAAGCCCTGGAGATAAAATCTTTTTCGGCTTAGCAACCATCTTCTCTGGCCCGAAGAAGTTAGGCCCATTTATGATTTAGGGACCATTCCATCTCATGTGCTTCAGCCCCAAACCCATTCCGGCCCAAGGGCTCATTCTAGTCTAGGTAGATTCTTATCATGACCCTAACCCAGAACCCTAGATCTAGGGTCATCTTTTAAGCCCAACCAAAATCACTCGGCCCAAATTCCATTTCACAGCTCATGAATCATTCCGGCCCATGTGCCTCTCTTCCAACTCATTTCGGGCCTTAGTGCCTACCCACAATCTTCAAAACATTCCAGCTCATATGCTTTTCTTGCAGCCCAAACAAGTTTTAGCCTAAAACTTCTTTGTGGCCGAGAATTTTAGCTCAGGTCACTTTTGTTTTCCAACAGATAAGCCCAAATCTCAAGTATGGCAGAGGGAGGAAATCTAATCAACATGGATGCCCAGTTAGCCGAAGAATTCAATGAGATGCTGAAAAAGATTGAGCGCATGGAGAGGACCACCAGGCCAGCCGGTTTTGACTACTTCTCCACTGGATTATATCCCAAGGTTGATCTCCCTCCAAAGTTGAAATTGCCAACACTTCCTCTATACAAAGGTTCCTCGACCCACAGCTTCATTTGGCAATGTTCGACAGGAAATGTCCATTCTTTCGCTAAGCGACATGCAGAAGGCCAAGGTATTCGCTCGCTATCTTGATGAAATTCCTCAGCATTGGTACATAACTCAAAGGATGAATACCAAGACTACGAGGAGCTCTGTGACGCTTTTCTGCATCATTTCGAGTACGCCAGAAGTTTTGGAGTCACCAGGACTGATCTTGCAAGCACACGAAAAACAGAAGGTGAATCAATGACGACTTCGTCAAGCGTTGGAGGACAAAAGCAGCCGCTATTCTCACAAAGATGGACGAACAGGAGCAAATCCGAATGGTAATCGAGAATATGCAGAAGCAATACAATGACAAGCTGAAATTCACATACTTTCCTAATTTCGACTGATTGTGATGGGACAAGTTGGTGTCCTAGAGGAATTGATCAATAAGGGAGAATTAAAGCTTGGGAACTCAGAAAACACCGGGAATGGTTCAAGGACAGCAGCTTGCATCCAAAGAGGCATCCAAAAGAGAACCAGGCAGCATGAGGTAAACACCGTTCGACAGCTAAGAGAGTAAGGTTGGGCCATTGGAGCATCAGAGCCACCTAGAAAGAAACTCCGTCAGAGAGAGTTCACAGACATTGGCCAACCGTTGAGCCAGGCTTTTAAAAAGCTCCAGGAGCGAAACATACTACAACCTCTCACCCCCGGCCTGGGGTCCCTCAGAAAGGAAGGAATTAAGTCAGTTTTGCCAGTACCACCAATTACCCGGTCACGACACCGATGATTGCAAGGCTTTGAGGCACACGATCCAGGACTTCTTTGACCAGGGATTTCAATGCGGCGGTATTTAGGAGAATTTTTTGTTAGAAATCACTTTAAATTCATAGTTCTTAGTTTAGACTTTAGAATATTTCGTTTCCATTCTGTTTTCCTTTTAGTATACTTTGAGTAGCTTTTCGATGTATGTACTCAGTATTGTTCAATTTATTTGCCATTAATAAAGCTTCTGCATCCTTCACATCTTTAAGAAAGTCATGTACAAAATTTTCGTAATAAAATGCTTTTTCTCAACAAAAAAAAAAATGGTTTGAGTATGTCTTCTGATAAAGGCACATGAAACAATCATCTTCTGGCAATAGAACAAGACGAGTCGTCTTTTTGCTTCCAAAAGGGTGAACATGTCCGTCCAAACACCGTCACAAAACATCCAAAACAATCCACAAAGCGGTCCAAACTCTACATCTGTTTAAGTGTTGTCGTAAACCCCTAATCAATACTGGGGGCAATCTGAGCTCGGGATCGTCGCCTTTAATCTTTCGTTTAAGCGTGCGAACTAGTCTCTGAGTGAAATTCAAGAGAGTGTCTTGAGCGGAAAAACCATGAGTGAACGAGCGTGCCATTTTTACATGACTCTAGTGAGACCACATTCAAAGGTAAGGTAAACGGCATAACTCCAACCGAAGGAGATATTTTGTAAATTTACGCTTAGACCTTTGAAAAGTAACAAAGAACGGATACACAACTATTAGGGATGACGAAGCACCTAGGTACAGCACCACACAACCAAAAGCTTGTGAACCCTGACATTAAACCCTAGGCACCCCCGCTGAGCTTTTCGTATACATCATCTTTTACAACATTACAAACTCCACAAACAAGGCAACCAATGATGAACAACCGACCCGGTGACCAAAGGAAGCAAGGAGCCCGACTTCCGAACAGCAACTTCACAGGTCCAAAGAAGCAACGCCGTTACCAAGACAATGAAATGATCCGCAAATGGTCCCAAAGCGACACAGGATCCCATGAGCTCACATCATAAAACAACTCTCAAAGTTTAAAACCGGGAAACACAAGAACCCCGAGGAAAAAGAGATTCAAAGAAAGGCAAATCTGGAAAGCCTCGAAGTGATCCAAAAGAAGAAAGAGAGAAGGTGCAAGGAACAATTCAAAAGTCCCAAGTTCCAAGCTCACAAGCGAAGTCATCACGAAGTAGCCAAATGACTTCAACACAAAGAAGGAAAGTCCGAGAGAAGGTGCAAGTTGCAGCTTTGGTCACCCTTATAGCTCCATATATCCTAAACATTCCTCCATCGTCCCATTGTCTTTCATCACACCCCATAGCCACGTTATAAGCTTAAAAGACTTCCGACTTAGTAGTTGTGTATCCAATCACGTGAAAGTAGCAGGTTGAACGCGTAAATCTAACAAATGTCAAATTCAATGGTTGGGATGTTTTGACCAAAAGGAGAGCACGAGTGCAAGCATCAAACACTTTGAGTGTAGGATAGAAAGCACCACATCAAGAAATAATCCTTGACCATGTGAGGATAAGACTTGTTCGCATGTTTAATCAAAGAAAATACTGGGGGCAATCGATCGTTCCGATAGATTGCCATGAACTCTAGCTCAGATTGTCTTAAAGGAAAATACTGGGGGCAATTGTTGGTTCCAACAATTGCTATGACAACACCAATTGAAACCCAAACATTAAGCACCACCAACACCATCACACCACGGGCACCTCATAAGCCTTCACCTCCACATAAATTCCATGGCCCTTCATAAGCCTTGATCACCACTCAAGACATCTCCACGTCAAACATCACACCACACCAGTGGCATGTTCATCTCCTAGGAGATAAATTACGAATCTGAAATCTTTAGTCAGGAAACGATAATTTCACTTTCCTTTTCAGTAGACAGAATTTTCTTTAAATATTGCCATTTTGCACCTCTTTCAGCAACTTCTTGTCCTGGACAATTTTCCATCAAACACTTCGGTTTCATAAATCTCATCATGGCCATGTTTGGCATATTTCTAGCAATTTCTTACTTTGGACAATTTTCAGTCTTTTCAAGCACTTCAATTTCATTTTGCAATACCCACGTAAACCTCTTCATTTCCATGTTTGGAACTTTGACAATTTGCTTTTTGCCACAATCATTTGCATAAAACATACTTCACATCTTTGCATCATCAAACATACTGCATTCCTCAATTAGCCTAGTTAAGAGTAGAACGGATCTCGGTCTCCATAAGCAACCGAGTAGAACGGATCTCAGTCTCCATAAGAACTGAGTTAGACGGATCTCGGTCTCCATAAGCAACCGAGTAGAATGGATCTCAGTCTCCATAAGCAACTGAGTTAGACGGATCTCGGTCTCCATAAGCAACCGAGTAGAATGGATCTCAGTCTCCATAAGCAACTGAGTTAGATGGGTCTCGGTCTCCATAAGCAACCGAGTAGAACGGGTCTCGGTCTCCATAAGCAACCGAGTAGAATGGGTCTCGGTCTCCATAAGCAACCGAGCAGAACGGATCTCAGTCTCCATAAGCAACCGAGTAGAATGGATCTCAGTCTCCATAAGCAACTGAGTTAGACGGATCTCGGTCTCCATAAGCAACCGAGTAGAATGGATCTCAGTCTCCATAAGCAACTGAGTTAGATGGGTCTCGGTCTCCATAAGCAACCGAGTAGAACGGGTCTCGGTCTCCATAAGCAACCGAGTAGAATGGGTCTCGGTCTCCATAAGCAACCGAGCAGAACGGATCTCAGTCTCCATAAGCAACTGAGTTAGATGGATCTCGGTCTCCATAAGCAACCGAGTTAGGTGGGTCTCGGTCTCCATAAGCAACCGACTTAGGACGGGTTTCACCTCCAAACCTTAGGCACACATAAGTCCTATCACCACAAAAAAAAACAACCTTAGGCACCCATAAGACCTACCCTACATTCAACCATTTCAGGCACCCATAAGACCTCCCTTACATTCATTCACTTTGGGCTCGACATAAGACCTAGATCCAACCTTTAGGCTCGTCATAAGACCTAGAATCATCCCTTTAGGCTCGTAGTAAGACCTAGCACCACTCCCTAGTTTACCTGCTTCCATTAAAAACATTGCATCATTTTCACCATTTTTAGGTAGTCAACGCTTTAGAATAGCTTGACATCATTTTCATCACTTTAGGTCGTCAACGCTTTAGAATAGCTTGACATCATTTTCATCACTTTAGGTAGTCAACGCCTTAGAATAGCTTGACATCATTTTCATCACTTTAGGTAGTCAGCGCCTTAGAATAGCTCAACAACATATCATCATTTCAGGTAGTTGGCGCCTTCGAATAGTTCAACAACATCTCCTTCTCCTTTAGGTAGTCAGCGCCTTCGAATAGCTCGACACAACCCACTAGATTTCAAACGGCATACGAGGTCTTTTAGGATCAAAAATTTTGGGGTATCACTCAAGCATCAACTAGTCTTTTCATCTTCATTACAAAGCCTAGTTGACAGGGGGCAATCTGTTATACCCAAAATTTCAACCCCCCCTAGTAGTCTCAAAGGCATACATGTTACAAAGGGCAAAATGGTCAAAGTGCACCAATGCAGGATTTTCCAGGGACATTCTCGGGATTTTCTATTTTCATATGACTTGTACATCATCACCAAACAATTCCAAATATCGTAGTCATTATGAAAGGTATTTCATGATTTTCTGATAATATTTATTCTGGAAATTTAGCTTTTAATTCATATTATAAGCTAATTTCTTTAATTAACACATGAAATAACCTCGAAATAGAAAATAAAAGGTTTCCAAAATTAAAATAAAATTGTCACATGGTTAGCATGACTACATACAGTCATAAACCTTAAATTATTTTTTTGGAACCTTATCCCAAAATTTAAAAGAGAAATTCAATCATTTTTGCAATTTTCTCTCTCCTATGGAAAATACCGAAATCAAAACAAAACGTCATGAAATTTTAACACAAGATAGAGGATGATTATTAAAGACTAATGCCGTTGGAATTTCGTTATTTCAACATTCCAATAATATGTTATGAATTACGGGAGATTCCAGATTGTGAGATTTTTATCTGATCGGTTATTTATCAAAATAACCCGATTCCAACTCTTAAATTCTTAAAATTCATCCTTTACGTTCAGTTAAAATTTCATAATTTTTATCGGCCTGCAACATATTTTAAAAAATCAGATTCCCTTAGAGCACAAAATCAGGGTTTTAGATAAAAATCTTGTTCTATCAACATGGCCTTGCTCTTTCTAAAAAGGACCTTCCAAAAACGACCTAGGGCAGAGGAGAACACTTCCAAAGTCAGATAACACAGCCACAAACTTTCTCCCCACGTTTTAACACTTCCAAGCCTCAAATCAATACCGAAACACTGCAGAAATCACCCCGAAATCACCAAAAACTCATCCTTTCTTCTCCTATTGAACTTCCAAGCACCAAAAACACACAAAAACACCACAAAAACAGAAGAGAAACGTCTTTAACAGCATAAAGAAGAAGGAGTCAGAAGCACAATTCGAAGTCAATCCAAACCGGCATCAACGAGGCACCAAAGATCCCCGTTGTGAAGAGTCTCATTAAATCCGAAGGTAAAACAGGTTGAAGTCATTTTTCTGGCTTTGTTCAACTTTAACTACTCTGTGTCAAAATTTGGAATCGAATTGACTTTTATCGCTTCTGAATTAGCGTTTGTTTTCGCTTCTGCCCAATAACTTGTTTGCTAAGTTTCGTGTTTAATTCGAATTCAAATTGTAAACTTTCAATCACTAACGTGTTAGAATCTTTCAGGCTACCTACCCATAAAATTTGAGCCAGAAACACCGCCGGGAGCCACCCAAACGCCGCTGTCCGAGGGCGGTCCGCACCCACGGACGCTATGTCCGGGGTCCTGGACGCCCTGTCCGAAAGCCGGACGCCCCCGGACGGTGGCGGGATATTTTTATTTTCAAAATTTAGGGTTTTATAAAACATGTCCGGGCCCACGGACGTCCTGTCCGTGGCCCCGGACTTTTCAAAATCTCGTTTCTGTTTAAATTTGACTTTTCTGTGTAATTTAGTTAACTAGGGTCCGTGGGTTCGGACATTAGGTCCGTAGCCACGGAGGAAAACAAAACTTGACCTAATTCTGCCTCCGAAACCCTAGTTTTGGTATTTTAATTTCCATTTTAATTTTCTGTCAAAAAATGTTAAAAATAAAAAAAAAACAGAAGCGCGCACTTAGGTTAAAAACAACTCGTAATAAGCCGTAATTAAACTAAGTAGAGGAAAAACGACTTCTAGGGGTAATGAAAGTAATTGAACCCTAATTAAGTCGAATATCAAGCCCCCGAACCCGAACTCTCCTTTCCTAATTTGATCTAGGTTAAAATTAGGTGGCGACTTAATAGGTTCCAGTGAGCTAGCTTAGGTTTTAATAATTTTTGTTATATGACATAGTTATTAATCTTAGGTTATAAGTTGGCCTAAAACCCGGTTAGATCCTAATCAACTTTAATCAACATAGGATAGGGTTTAAAATCGAGGCTCACAATGTGATGGTATAGATGTAACAAAGCCAAGAGGATGTGGCTCTTGGTGCGCGTTGTGATCACAAAAACGATAGCAGGATGTCCGCGTATGGGTCCGTAAGTATCAAGAAATTTCCCTCGAACTAGAATGGTTCGTTGGTCGGAGACTCTACCGTTGGAGTGGCTACTGCCGTGGGTGACCCGCCATAACATATGGGTAATTTAGAGACACGTCGTTATAACGAGACGTTGTCATTAGGCGTAACTGAACAATTATAACAGCTTGTTACCTCGTATATTGGTGAACAATATTGGACTCTTATGCCAAGGACGGGAATCAATACTCGTTTATTATTCTCGTTGTTTTCACCTTATTGTTCATTGGTTATGCTGTGTGGAAATATTATGTATGTTAATGGTTATGATTTACTGTATGGTTATTACTGTTAATTGTTTTACAGTTTAAATATTAAAACGGTATTTCATGTAACGAATCGCATGCTCTCGACCAAATAACTGCGGGGTCTGAGGGGGCATGACGGGGCATGTGATGACATACTCAGAAGGGGCTGATTCCATAGCACAACCATGTTTATTTTCAGGATACTAGCTGTTTGTCGACGCAGGGCGCAACACTTGTGGAATAGACATCGGTACGGTTGTTACAGTGGTTGTATTTGACTCGGGTTTGGTGAACCGAGGTGTATTTTCGCTTAGATGCTCACGTGTATGGATTTATGTGTAAGGTGGTATTATGTTGTAGTTATTTTGGTATTGTCTAAACTGCTATCTATCTCTTGTGATCACTGCGGGAATACGTTTCTGAGAAGGGAAGAAATGGTACCAGGCCAGACAGGACATATGGAGCATCCGGCCGCTTCTCGCCGGATGGAAATAAGAGCGCTCAAAGGCACCCAGCTGTCTCCGGCCGGACGAAAGTAGAACTTAGGCAATACAAAACATGGCATGACCGATCGTCTGTGATCGGCCAAAGATGATAGGGGAGGGCAAAATCGTACTTATACATGTAAAGTATAGACTAATAAGCATAAGACCAGGCCCAAAACTATAAATAGGGGTGTACCCCCATGGAATAGGACACGGAACATTTGACAATCAAACTTACACTTGATTCACGCAAAAGGCTCTCTCTCTCTCTTCCAACGAGACTCTGTAATCAAGACAAGGTAACATAGGATAGTAAACCGAACCGAGTTATGTTTGAGATATAGCTTACAAGTTTCATTTGGCGCTGTCTGTGTTGAACAGCAAGAAGCAACCACAAGACCACACAGAAACAGGGAAGTGATCCGTAACAATTCGTAATGGAAACCCTGAAATGACTAATGACATCTTTTGCAGGATCCGAATACGAGAAATGGCTCCAAGATCTAAGAGGACACCGAAGAACACTACGGAGAATATCGATCCCATTGGAGAAGAAGTGAGTTCAGAGATGCCAGAAACCATCTCCAAGAAAGATCTCGAGGACATGCTGAAGGGATTAGTCAGATCAATTGACGAGAAGATTGTAGAGGGAAACGAGACTCTACAGCAGGAATTAATGCAAAGAGATGAAGAGTATCAAAAGAAGTGGGATGAAATGACTGAAGCTATAGAACAGTTGAGAACTAATAGATTCCACAGTTGAGTAATGGCGAAGAAAGCAAAGATCGGAAGCGCAATTCAGTCATCAGCGAGGAAGAGAGGAGGAGGACGACCAAATAGACATGAGCTTGTACCCTTCTCAGAGAAGATAAGTAGAGTAAAACTCCCGCCGCATTTCGTTGCTCCGGCAATTGAAAACTACGATGGGACAGGAGACCCCGCCCAACATATTAAGAAATTCATGTTTGCCATGAATACTCAAGGGATTAGTTCCCTCGCACTCTGCAATTTATTACCGGGAACACTTTCGAAGAGACCACTGGGATGGATCTCCACAAGGCCGCAGCAGTCCATCACCAGCTTCAAACAGCTGATTGAGGAATTTCAACAGTATTTCGCACAAGCAAGAGAGTGAAGAAGGAGACAATAGAACTGATGGATGTCAAGCAACGAAAGGGAGAAACTGTGAAGGAGTATAGTGAGCGCTTCCATACGAAGGTTGCAAAAATTGATGACATTGACGAAAAAATCTTGATTAAGGCCTTTGGAAATGGCTTGGCTCAGCCTCGACTTGCTGGAAAAACTGTGACAAAAGCACCAAAAACTCATGGAGAGTTAGCTGAAATGATCCATGATTTTTTGAAATCTGAGATAGCAGAGAACAAGGCTAAGGAGCTAGCAGATAGCTTCAAAAGTGCAACAGCATCGGAAAAAAAGGAAGGGCAAGGTGGAAGTGCCGGAAGAGGGGGATCAAGATACAAGCCATATTATTACAAATCAACTGTCGGATCCTCCTCTCAGGGGCCGCAGCATCGGGAGCGAGGATTGTTGTCTACATCGACCCAGGGAAGTACGCTGCCGCAGTAAGAGATGGATACCTTCCTCAGCCAAGAAAGCCGCCACAGGGAGAAATTCCAGTTGCATTCTGCGAGTACCATGGAAACCGCAGCCATCGAACTGTAAACTGTGCCACTCTGGCCAAAAAGCTCCGAGTCATTGACGAAAATAAGAAGAACGGAAAACAGCAGGCCGGAGCACAAAGGCAGTACGGCGGTCAGCAGAGCAACGCCCAAAATGTTTCACGGGGACGGCAGGAGGAGGAGGTTCATCCTAGGCTTGACCCTGGCAAATCGGTGGGTATGATAACAGGTCTGTACGAAAAGTAAAAGTTTTTTCTCTTTTCATTTGGACAACAAGACTTCTTAGGAAGTAAAAGACTGGTCATAAGTTGTCTTCCTAAAAATCAAGCATGTAGGAATGAAATTGTCAAAATCATGCTACGAAATAAGAAGAATAGAATTTTCACTTTTTCATTTCATTTACAGCAAACCCGCTCGCTCTCTCAAAAAAAAAAGAAGGCTAACAAAACTTTTTCTAAGAAAACTCACAGGGCTATTTTCGGAGGTAGGACCACTAACCCCTAATGAAAGAAAGAGGCACATTCATCAAGTACATCAGGAACTTCCGGAAAGAAAGATCGCCAAAAAAGAAAGTTTCCCTCCAATTTTCTTTTCCGACGAAGATGAAGATGGAGTGTTGTATCCACACAACGATCCACTTGTCATTCGTGCACAGGTAAACGATCGAATGATGGAAGGAATCCTGATTGATAGTGGAGCCGGGGTGAACGTTATCTCAGCCGAAGCGGTTAAAAAATTGGAAGTACCTGAGGGCCAGATTAGGCCATATTCGGCGGTTCTAGGAGGATTTGTATGAGGAGTTTCTACCACGTCCTCCGGCAGTATAGAATTCACCATGACCCTGGGTCAAGGAGATGAAAGGAGAATAGAGAAACTCACGGCTTTTATTGTGCCAGGTCTGTCAGGATATAACATGTATCTCGGAAGACCAGGAATCAATGCCTTCAAGGCCATACACAGTACTCATCACTTGAAATTAAAATATTTAACCACAAACGGAAAGGTGGTTACGATAAGGGGAAGTTAAAAGATGGCCCGGATGTGTGAAGTTCGCATCATGGACATTCTTCCTAGCGAGGAGATAGTCAAAACTGTAGGGTCACAAAAGGAATTCAAGGGAAAGTTACCTTCTACCCCAGAGCCAAGTCAAGAAAAGGAAGGGTGTCAAACAACTCAAGACTCCCCTAGAGAGGTACATTTAAAATCTGACCCTTCTAAATTTTTTAAAATAGGAACTGCGTTTGACAGTGGAGAACAAACTCACTTAATGAGGTTCCTGGAAAAAAGAAGGGCAACATTCGCTTGGAGCACGGACGAGATGCCTAGTATAGACCCAAGCGTTATCCGGCATGAGCTCAGGGTAGACCCTAAGCATCCGGCGGTTAGGCAAAGGAAAAGGGTAATAGGGGAAGAAAGAGATTTGGCCACATGAACCGAGGTCCAAAAACTCCTCAAGGCGGGATTCATCAGAAAAGTAGCATACCCACGATGGCTGGCTAATGTTGTCATGGTAAAGAAAGCAAACGAAAAATGGAGAATGTGTGTGGATTTCATAGATTTGAATAAAGCATGTCCTAAAGATTTCTATCCCCTACCATCAATTGATAGATTGGTGGTTTCAACTGCTCAGAGCTCTGTGTTAAGATTTCTAGATGCATTTTCCGGTTATAATCAGATAAAAATGAAAGAACAAGATTCGGAAAAAACATCATTTATCACTTCAGCCGGAACATTCTATTACAGGGTAATGCCTTTCGGTCTAAAGAATGTAGGGGCTACTTTTCAGCGAATGATTGACAAAGTGTTTTGTCAACAACTTGCCCAAAATGTGGAAGCCTATGTTGACGATATAGTCGTAAAAAGTCCATCAAAAGAGCAACACATGAAGGATTAGAGGAAACGCTCGACACTCTGGACAAATACCAAATCAAGCTAAACCTGGAGAAGTGTATATTTGGTGTAACCAAAGGGAAGTTTCTTGGCTTCATTGTTGGACAACGAGGCATTGAAGTCGATCCGGAAAAAAGTCAAGCAATCCTCAACCTTTCTCCCCCAAGAAATATCAAAGATGTTCAAGCCTTGAACGGGAGACTCACAGCACTAAGCAGGTTTTGTTCCAAACTTCAGGAAAAATCAATCCCGTTCTTCAATATTCTAAGGAAGAACAGTAAATTCCAGTGGGGACAAGAATGTGTGGATGTGTTTGAAAGAATCAAGGAAATGCTCCGGGACCTGCCTAAACTGGGCGTACCTGCCCCTGGCCAAGACCTCTACCTTTACTTGTCCGCAACAGATTGGGCAGTTGCAGCCGTCTTGATCATGGAAGAGAAAAGGTAGATACCAGTCTACTACACCAGCAAAATTTTAAGCCCAACAGAAGGACGATACACTAACATAGAGAAATTCCTGTTTGCATTAGTGGTGGCGTCAAGGAAATTGCGGCCCTATTTTCAGTCGCATCGGATCTTTGTCAGGACCAATTGGCCACTCAAGCAAATAGCCAACAATCCAAATGCTTCCGGCCGGATGGTGAGCTGGACAGTGGAGCTAACACAATATGAAATTCACTTCTTGCCCAGAACAGCGATTAAAGCTCAGGCCTTGGCAGACTTCATAATAGAAACAAACTTTACAGGAGAAGAGAAACAGCTCCAGAACCCATATGTTGTCTTGGTCGACGGAGCCCGGTGTAAAAGTGGGGCAGGAGCTGAGTACGAGGCTCTTATCCAGGGTTTGGAGGTCGCTACTGCCTTAGGGGCAACAGAATTAGAGGTGTACTCGGACTCTATGTTGGTGGCAAGACAGAATGATAACATCTATGAAGTCAAAGAGGAAAAGCTATGGAGGTACCTGCTCAAAGTCCAGGAGCTAAAAGCGAATTTCCAAAGATGTGAACTAAAACACCTTCCTCGTAAGGAGAATGTCGAGGCTAATGCCTTGGTAAAATTGGCTAGTATGGCCGACAGGGTGCCCAATGAAATATGGCTAGAAGTCAAAACTTCGTCAAGCATAGATGAGGCTCAAATGTTTACGGTAGAATCAATTGATGAGGCAGAATCTTGGATGACTCCAATCATAGAATACATACGGCAAGGAAAATTGCCGGAAGAAGAGAACAAAGCCAAGATAATAAAAAGGCGGGCCGCATCATTTTTTATCGAGAATAACCAGCTGTATAGGCGATCTTTCGCGAGACCGGCACTAAAATGTGTAACCATGATTGAAGGGTTAGAGCTGATAAAAGAGGTGCATGGTGGGCTTTGTGGAAACCATCAAGGAGAAAGAACCACAACGCACAAAATCTTGAGGCTCGGATACTTTTGGCCAAGGATGATGGAACATTGCAAGGAATATATACAAAAGTGCCTCAAGTGTCAAGAACACGGAAACAAAATCACAATCCTCTGGCGGAACAGAAATCTATCCTTTGCCCAATTCCCTTTCCAATGTGGGGGTTGGATATTGTGGGACCATTCCCAGAAGCTTCACCAGGGAGGTTCAAGTTCATATATGTTGCCATCGACTATTTCACAAAATGGGTCGAGGCAATGCCCACTGTCTCCATCACAGCTAGAAGGTCACAAGAATTCATCTGGAAGTATGTAGTATGCAGGTTCGGCATACCAAAGGCAATAATAACTGATAACGGGACACAATTCAATTGCGAGAGCTTCCGAGAATTCTGTGAAGAGTGGAAGATCGACTTAAGGTTTGCATCAGTGGCACACCCTCAGGCAAATGGGCAAGTCGAGAATGTAAATGGTCAGATAGTAAGGGTGATAAAGAAAAACTCGATGAGAGGAAAGGAAAGTGGGCGGAGCTATTACCCCAGGTCCTCTGGTCGTACAGAACAACAGAAAGGGGTCCGACAGGAGAGACACCCTACAGATTAACGTATGGTTTAGAGGTTGTCATTTCGGCGGAAATCGTGGTACCATCAAAAAATGGGAATCATATGACAAAGAAGTCAACAATCAGGGAATACAGGATCATCTAGACCTCCTCGAAGAGACTAGGGTGGCCGCCGCAGTGAGGATGGCAAAAAATAAATCCAAGGTAGAATGATATTTCAACCAAAAGGTAAAGGAGCAAAGTTTTGCCCCAGGAGAATTGGTTCTCCGAGAAGTTAAGCAACCTAGGAAGCTAGAGCCCCAATGGGAAGGACCATACATCGTACACCAAAGGACGGGACGAGCTTCATACTGCCTGAAAAATAGTGAAGGATATGAATTGCCGCATTCTTGGCATGGAGAATGTTTGAAAAAATTCTATGTGTAAAATGTAAGATTCTTTAAATAAAGAAGCATTATTTTTTGAAAAAGAGCAAGAGTAAGCACTGACCAACGAGCCGCGGGCTATCATGCCTTGAAAGAAAAAGAAAGCACCGGCCAACGAGCCGCAGGCTATCATGCCTTGAAAGAAAAAGAAAGCACTGGCCAACGAACCGCAGGCTATCATGCCTTGAAAGAAAAAGAAAGCACCGGCCAACAAGCCGCAGGCTATCATGCCTTGAAAGAAAAAGAAAGCACCGGCCAACAAGCCGCAGGCTATCATGCCTTGAAAGAAAAAACCGGCCAACAAGCCGCAGGCAATCATGCCTTGAAAGAAAAAGAAAGCACCGGCCAACGAGCTGCAGGCTATCATGCCTTGAAAGAAAAAGAAAGCACCGGCCAACGAGCCGCAGGCTATCATGCCTTGAAAGAAAAATCCGGCCAGCAAGCCGCAGGCTATCGTGCCTTGAAAGTAAAAGAAAACACCGGCCAACGAATCGCAGGCCGCTATGCCTTGAAAGAAAAATCCGGCCAGACGGCCATACAAAGAAGAAAAAAGATTCGACCGCCAAAAACAAAAGTTCGGTCAACAAGTCAAAAGCCCCTTGTATTGAAAGGGTGAACATTAGCTAACATTACTTGCATAAGGCGACCATATGTATTAATAAAGATGGTGCAAAGCATAAGTTACATTCCCCCCAAGGGTAGAAGTAAAAATAATTGCAAAGGGTAATCATTATAAAAGATTTGGTAAACACAAAAGATACACGCCAAAAGAAAAGCCCTCTAAAAATAAAGAAACTCCAATTCTTTCTTTTCTGCAACTCGTCTATCACCACTGCCAGCCACACTTTCAGAAGACTTGGACCTCCTAGAAAGACGTTGCATCCCTCTGGCGGACGGCAGGATGTTGCTTCCAGCTGGAAGGAATGAGGCTTGGCCGGCGTCAAAGCATGTCTCTCCAGGACTGCGGAAGAACCTCTCAAGCTCGAAAAGTAGTTGGACTTCTGAGCGACAACCTTGAATTCCAGCTTGTTGTATAGATCATCGTCCAGTAACTCTCCTTTCTCAACAGAGTGCTCCGAGACAACCTGCTGGCAAATATCGACTATCCTGCGGCACTGAGAAGCAAAGGATTCCTTTAGATGAGCATTAATGGTGCCTTGCTTCTGTATCTCCTCCTGAGATTGCCGGGAAAATGACTTGAGCCTGGCCACTTGAGACTCAAGGGTCAGGACTTGGGCTCGATACTTGTCACGTTCAGAGTTGGCCAGTGACAGCTCCTCCTTAACACTAATTACCCGACCATTCAGCTGCTTGACGTGCTTCAGTAAGTTGGCAGAACTCAAGCCTAGCCGGAACACAAAACAAAGGTAAGAAGAAGAAGGGACAGAAGAAGAAACAAAAGGCGAAGATCTGAAGGTTTACCATGGCTCGACGACTCAGTATTCTCGGCTTGAGAACGTGACATGGCTTCCTCCAGCTCTTTCACTCTCTCTTCCAGCCTGGTCCTCTCTTCTGTCAAGGCAATTTTATCCACAACAAGGTTTTTCTTCTCCTCTTCTAGGGAAGAGCAATCCCGGAGCAGAGACGGCTTCTCTTGTTCGAAGGAAGACCTTGACTGCTCCTCCAGTGCGGCCTTTTCCTCCGACAAACGGTTAAGCTCCTGAATGAGCTTTCCCTTTTCCTCTACAAGGGCCTCATTCTCCCTTTGAAGAGCTTGCTTCTCCAGACCAAGCGTTTCAACCTCCTGCTTGAAAGAGTTACTTTCCTGATAGAAAAAGGCCTTGTCGGCCTGGAGGGAGTTCACCTCGTTCCGGTGAGCAGTGCGCACCTGATCCAACAAAACGTCTAAATCAGAAAGGGCCCGAGCCAACTTATCTTTCCCAGCAGCAAGATGGTTTTGTACCTCTATCAAAGTGTTGTCAGCTTCCAGGATCCGGCTTTTTAAAGAAAAATTATCTTCACGAAGCTTCTTTAGTTGTGACTCATATGCGTCACACTGGCGGACGCATTCTTGCCGAGACAGCTGCAGATCCTTGTTTATTGCCTCAGTCCTCTCCTTTACCTTGAGATCGATCTCGTAATGAATCTGATCAATGTATGCATCATGGGAAGAGCGGCTCTGCTTCAGCTCCTCCTGGGCATTATTAGCTCGGCTCTCCTCATAACGAAGCCTGGACTGGAGGTTGCCGAAGTGAACCTCGGCACTTTGAGCCATGAACATCACCTAGAGTAAGCGGCGCAATTCACAGAGTTAAGAAGGAAGTAAAACAAACCAAGAAGGGAACATAAGGAAGGGAACTTAAAAAGGGTGTATTCATACCCGGAAAATACCCTCCCGTATGAAGTCAAACACATCTTTTAATGGGAGGGAGTGCCGCATGATGGCATCTGCCCCCCCACCTCCCATCCGCAGCATTTTCTTAGTGGCAGTAACAGTTACCGGAGGAGCAAAGATTCCGTCAGATGGTCGGATCTCTTTATGGCCTCCTTCCAAGCAGTAGAATACTTGGCGGATTCGCAGGAGATCAAGGGAAGAGGATGCCCGCGGTAGTAGAACCATCCTTCTTTTTGAGAGGGACCGGTGAAGGATTCCTGGGCAGGAGGAGGAGGCGAGGAAGAAGAGGCTGTGATGTCCTCTCTTTGCTTACTCCGGAGCTCGGGGTCTTCAGGCACCTGCCGATACTCCATCGCTTTTTCCTACGCTGCATCCTTGGCCGCAGCAACATCAATGGAAAATGAAGCCTCAGGGTCGTCAAAGGTTTGACCTTCTCCCGATGTCCCTGGCTGCGGGGCCTTCGACTTTGATGCGGTTTTCTTTTTAAGTCTTTGTTTCGCAGGAACAGAGACTGGCGCAGCAATAAAAAACGGACATCATATCAGCACCAGAAAGACCAAGCGCATGCAAAACTGGAAACTAAAAGGTACTATAAAAGGCAAGAGAGCAAGGGATGACGGGAGTCGATCAAAACCTTGTTCGGCTGGAAGACTGGTGTGGAGTCCTGTAGCCTCCAAAGTATTTTCTTGAGCCGGATCTGAAGAAAAGTAGCCCGATAAATCAGGAAACTGCTCGTAAATCGGGGTCAGATGACCACACTCAGGCCCCAGGCGAGAACCAAGATCCAGACCCGAACCAGGGGTGAGGGGAAGAAAAACACGGTGCCCAGACTCACGGATCACGTGCCAAGTACCTGACAATCCGGCGCTGGCATGTTCAGGGGATTCCACCCTCTTCTTTTTTATCAAATGACCATCTTGGTCATCCCTGGCTTCTTGCCTAGGACGCTTTGTAGAAGGGGGAGCATCCCCCAGAAGCTGCTCGGCCGCATCAGTAGCCGCATCCAAAGTATCGTAGTAGTTGATCTTCTCGTCCCCAATCTTGAATGTGACGAAATTCCAGCTATGAAATGGACCGATCTTCTCCCCCTTCTGGAAGAAATCTATGTACGATGCACCAAAGCAATAAGAAAACAGCGGAGATGGCCAAACTTGTACTAAAAATTAAAAGCACTTACTGAGATAGGTCTTCAAAGAAGATAAACGTGCTTTTGTGAAAAACACCTCGACAGTCGGCGGCTTTTTGTTTACTGCCCTCAGAATCTTCGAAATGGGCAGCTCGGCCGGAGGGGCTGAAGGACAGATCAATTGGCCTTTGCCAACTTCAGCACAGTAGGGGACGCCCAAGACTCGGCCGGATGGGGGAACAATGACGAACCACCGTGGACTCCACCCATGAGCCTTCTTATACTCAAAAAGGGAGTATCCGGCTTTCGCAATTAGGGTTAGACTATTGGGATCAACCCTAACCGTGAAGAATCGGACAAAGTCAGTACCTTCCGGCCGAATCTTGCTTTCTTCACAGAGAGAGACAGAGACGTGAAGATGGGAAATGGCCTTTGGATGAAGATGGCAAGAGAACAGCAGCGGAAGAAGGAAGCCAGGACAAAAGGGTGTGGGGGAATGGTCAGGCCGGAGCAGAAAAAATCAGCATAGACCACGTACCCACGGCCAAAATCATCGTTGGGGTGAGAATCGGGGGACGGTAGGTAAATCTGGGTACCACGTGGGGCTTCGACGCCCCTGAGACAATCGCAGAGGGAGGAGTAATCAAGGGAGGAAGGAGAAGGCTCACGCCCGGACAAAAAGGGCTTAATGGATTTCAGATACGTAGGGAGAAAGCCGTCGGAGGAGTGAGAGCCCTGAATCGCCTCAATAGGCAGGGGAAAATTAGCAGCCAGCTTACTCTGTTTTGTTGCGGAGGTAGACATTGATGAAGCTTATCAAGGAATCGAAGGACAACGACAGCAAAAGGGCAGGACAGAACACGATAAGCAGAGTGGCGAGAGAAAAAAGAGCAGTCGAAACGAGAGAGTAGAGGAAGAAAGAGAGAGAAGCTTCAAAAACTCGGGCTTTGAGGAAAGTTTTCTCCCGCTCAAATAAATAATATATATATATATACGCATGTGCAAACAAAAAACACCTTTTTACAGGAAAAAAACAAAGGGCCACACGCTTCCTAAAGACGGTTCCGACGTTTAGTCGAAAGAACGACCCTGCGAATTCCACACTGAAGACAGGTGGAAAATTTAAAAAAAAAAAGAGAAGTAGTAAAAGAGCGGTCTCAGGTCACGGGCTTCGCACATGGCTGATGAAAAGTTCTTTCTCTACACAAATGAAGAAAAAGAACTTGTGGGACTGGGATAAGGAGAAGACAGGCATAGGCAAACCAAAGAACCTCAGGGTTGGCCACAGTCACGAAAATTTTCGCCGGAACACAAGACACAGAAGTTCTATTTTCTTTACCAAAAAATTCAGAAAGATAGAACTTGTGGGACTGATGAGAAGGGAAGAAATGGTACCAGGCCAGACAGGACATATGAAGCATCCGGCCGCTTCTCGCCGGATGGAAATAAGAGCGCACAAAGGCACCCAGCTGTCTCCGGCCAGACGAAAGTAGAACTTAGGCAATACAAAACATGGCATGACCGATCGTCTATGATCGGCCAAAGATGATAGGGGAGGGCAAAATCGTACTTATACATGTAAAGTATAGACTAATAAGCATAAGACCAGGCCCAAAACTCTATAAATAGGGGTGTACCCCCATGGAATAGGACACGGAATATTTGACAATCAAACTTACACTTGATTCCAGCAAAAGGCTCTCTCTCTCTCTCTTCAAACGAGACTCTGTAATCAAGACAAGGTAACATAGGATAGTAAACCGAACCGAGTTATGTTTGAGATATAGCTTACAAGTTTCAGTTTCGTATGTTGATTATCAAGTAACGCGTTATCACTCGTATGGGCGAGTGGTAATGGTAACACCATAGTACGCAGTCTTTTTTTGCCGCTGTGATTTAATTATTAAGTACGACGTTTAGGAAACAATTAGGATCTGAGTTAGTATGGGTGTTACAAAAGTGGTATCAGAGCGGAGTACCGCTCTTATTACAAGAGATAGTAGTTAAGTACCGTGAGCCTAGGATACTCAATAAAGTATCGATGAGGAAGATGGAAATGAGAAAGATTAGGAGATTGTTGGGAACAAGTGTGTTTAATGCCTTTTAGGGTGTGTGAACTTATGAATGAGGAAAGTACGGTATTCTTACCGAGTGTTAACTTATTTATGACTCTTTCAGATGTCTACTAGAGGGTGACCAACTGGCAGAGGCAGAGGCGGTGGGTCTGGAGGAGGTCCTCCTGAGACCCAACCCAGGCGTTGCTGAGACGGTAGCTGCCGTTTTCGCACAGCTGGCCCAGATGGGAGGCATCCAGATCGGAGCACCACCTATAGTCCCCCCACACCGGCACCGAGAGACCAAACTGGCTCAAGAGCGTCGACATGTGAGTTCCGACCTATGAGGAGTAGCTGACCCCACCGTCCTGGAGAGATATATCACCGAGCACGAGAAGGCTTTCGACGCCATCCATGTGCCTACTGAGCACCGGGTCGGGATAGCACCTTCCATTTGAGGGACGCCACCAGTACTTGGTGGAGATCCATGAAGGCCCACTACACTACCATTGAGGGTTTCGGTTGGGCGGGCTATGTGGAGTTACTGAGGGAGAAGTATTATCCTGCTCACCTGAAGCAGGAAAGAGGGAGGAGTTTGAAGCGCTGAGACAAGGTAGTATGACAGTGGATCAATAATACTCATCGTTCATCGGGCTGTTAGACTTCATCCCAGGCGTCGTCTATTCTGACGCTTTGAAGGTGGAGAAGTTTAGAGGTGGTTTGCGCTATGCCATCAAGGCAGCCATGGGTGCTTCTTTATACCCTACGATTCAGGTAAATTAATTAACAGTTTGTGCAATTGTAACTCAGTATGATTTAATTCAAGTTTTGGGACACTTATTGAAGCATTATAGGAGTGCTATGATGCTGATTCTCGGACCAAGCTGTTGGTGAACAGCCAGGATGACTTTCAGGGGCAGAAGCGTAAGGCCCCCGAGAAGGAGGCAGAGATGGTAACTGGAGGCAGTGGCAGCAAGAGCTGGAAGTAAGAACCGCTTTAAGCTATTAAATTACTTTACTTGCTTGCCTGCTATTATACCTGCAATTCCTAATTCTTTGATGATAACGGGAAGAAGAAGTTCTCCTGGAGGGAGCAGGCCAGCCAGAAGGGCAAGGAGAAGATCCCGATGCTGACCGGGCCTACCTATAATGCCCAGCCACTGAGATCTGCACCCCCTAGGGGTAAGCGATCTAACCTATGAGTGAGTTGTGAATTAAACTACCCAATACTGTTCTTATATTAATCCGAACACTGAGTGATAATAGGTTTGGCACCGCAGTGCCACTTCCATTGCAAGCGTTGTGGTAAAGACCACCCGGGTGTTGACTGCACCGGGAATGCGGTGGACTGCCACCACTGTGGGAAGAAAGGCCATCAGTCGTTCGAGTGCTTCGCGAATCCGGAGAGCCGATCGTACCGCCCATTCAAAGGAACTCGGAGCACAGCAGCTGGTGGAGCTGGAGCTCAGGTGGCCAGAAGGGGCAGGCGCTCATAGCCCAAAAGGGGCAACAGTAGCAGCAGACCCTGAAGACAAATCTACCGAACAACCGTACGCTGAATGCAACGTGAAATACCGCGAACTTAAATATAGCGATTTAAATAATTCTAATATGTATTTAAGGGCCTAATAATGCTAAGTAATGTTGGTAAGGAAAAATAAATCTAAAAGAAATAAAGAAATGCTTTAAAAGTGAAAAACCCTAAATAAGCGTTTAATAACCATAGGAGGTATGAGACCTCGGTTAACGTATTATATGGATTCTAAAGGCTTAATAAGGCCTAAATAATATATGGGAACAACTCCCGAAGAAAACGGATGCAAATAATGTATTAAAACGCTAATAGGGCTATAGCGCGTGTTTTTCGAGAAAACCCGGAAACGTTACTAAAATAAAATTAAAGAAATGAGAAAATTCCAGAAAACGGGCCCGGTTAGTGAATAGTACTGAAACCAGGTAAAATAATGAGCGTTTTTTGTAAAAGACGAAAAACGCTCCAACTAGTAATACCGTGTGGGACCGATTTTAATAAGTCAAATAACCCCCTCACACACATGTAACTAGCTAATTAAAAAAGAGAGCAAAAAGTAATAAGTGGTAAAGTAAAAAGGGTACTTTGCCCTTTTCTCTCACCTCACTCTCTCATTTCTCTTTTCTCTTTCTTCTTCCTCCCCTACCCACCGATTTTGCTCCTCTCTCTTCTGGCTGCTGCGATTTTGGAGTTCCACAAGAAGCTTCAATGGCTTCTCACTTTCTTCTCCATGCTCTACCTCCATATGAGCTCCAAATGTAAAAATAATTACATATTCTTACTCCCCTCATCATTCTCTACCATTCTCTCTTTTCAAAATCCAAAAATGAGGAAGTTCATCTCCATGGGTTTTCCCCATTTGAAGAGAAAATGGTACCGATGTAAAGCTTGGAGTCTCCTCTCTCCATTAAGGTAGAAATTTACATGAAAAACTGAAGTCTCCTCCACTTTCCTTTGGAACCAATTTTTGCCCATTTGTAATACTCTATTTTCTCTCTCTCTTTTGAGAATAATTCTAACCTTGCAATGGTGGTGGAATCACCTTCTTAAACCAAGGGCTAAAACCCCTCTTAAAACACTCCAAAGGTAAACCCTAATTTGTGGTAATTTAAACCCTTCATTGAATTAGTGATGTTTTAAGAGATTAGAAGTTTAATTATATTCTCTTTATGTAATTTGGGTGTTGGGATGGAGTTTGAAAACTCCATCCCCCACATGGTCGATTTGTGCAAGAAAGAGAGAAGGAGGAGAATTGGAAAAGAAATGAAGGAAATATAAGCTCAAGGTAAGAGCTCCTTCCTAATGTTAAATTTTATTACATTAGAGTAATTGGAATGGGTAAACTAATTTAAAGAACCCAAAATAATGTATTAGTGTTATAGTTGTGGAAGTTTGAGAATTTGTGAGCAAGTATGTGAATTGTAGGCCTTGGAGCAAAAATGTAATGTGTATGTGTATTAGTATTGTTGATTAATGGAGTATTGATGCATTGAGAATTGCTTAGAGTGCTGGTAGGACCCTTGTATGGGTGTGGCTAGAATAGGGATGATTTTGGCAAGAAAGTATGTATGTGGATAAGTGGAAATTGTAGGTGAACTATGGCAAAATTTTGGTAGGAATTGTGCATTATTGGATGACTTGGTGAATGGGAGAACCAAGGTGCGTATTGGAGTTAGTAGAGATGTTTAGTAACTATGGAGTAGTAGTTGTAGTTTGTGAATTAAAGGATGTAAAATCTGTAGCAAAGAATGTTAAATTGCATTGGAGAAGTTAGGAGGAAATAGTGTGCAAGATTTAGTGAAATAAGTGTTGGACTTGGGAATTGATAGTGTATTGCTTTGAAATGAATTGGAATGGTAAAATGAAGTTAGAATAAAGTGCTAAATGCAAAGAGAAGTGTAGGAATGCACAAGTGTGCAAAGTGTGAAAATGAGAATGGAAAGTTGTAGAATTTGAACAAGAAGTTGAGTAAGTATTGGACCATGGATTTATAGAGTTTTAGTGAGTGTTTAAGTGTGTTTAAATATGTACAAAACATGTGGAATGATTATGGAATGATTGGAGGTGGATTAAGGGTTGATTAGGGGTTGAAAAATCCACTAAGTAGTAGTTTTTAGCAGGGTCCGGGACTTAGGATATGTACCAAGTCCCGGACCGCATTAAATATCAGTTCGAGACTCAACACAGGTTGTGGTCCGGGACCTTAGTCCAGGACCAAGTCCCGGACCAGTGTAAGAATTAAGGCCGAGAGTTAGCTAATGTGTTGGTCCGGGACTTTGGGTCCGGAGCAAGTCCCGGACCACCCCCAGAATTCAGCAGAGAGTGTTTTTAAGGGTTCTAAACATGGGGGATTGATGGGTAATGGTTTTAGAAGTTGTTAAGGCCTTGTTTGGTGACCTTTAAAGGCCCTAAGAAGTGTAAACAAGTATGAGAAGTGATTAAACAAATTGTAAGTTTACGAAAATTAAGTTAAACCAAAACAACGGGATAACGGGGTAAGTATGGGAGTAGTAATTATGTATGTATTGTAATACTTAGTATTACATATACTTAGTATTAATTGAACCATTTGGCATGTAGTCATTGGTTCGAGACTAGGACTCGAGGAACAAGTAAGGACTAAGGAACAAGGAGACACCCGATAAAGTAAATTCCAGTAAAAGGTATGATTTCTTCATGCCCTGTATCCTAACCTGGTTACCCCGATTTGTGTACTTATTTGATCACCTAAATAAGATAAAAGCATGAATCAGACTTTATTGCACTTACTTGTGCTTGTTTCATATTGTTCTTGATATGTTTGTCCTGAACAATTAGTTTGTATAATTCATGAAATATATGAATGAAGATGAAGTGAATTCGTATCTTGTATTTTACTTGTGTATTGTATTGTATCTGGTATGGATGAGTATATGAGTAATGGATTTGTGTGTGGCTTGGATGTGTGACTTCTACTAATTCCTAACTACCTAACTCCTAACGTAAGTATTGAGTAAATTGGAATGAGTAGAAGTCCGATATAGTTTCATCCACGCGTGAGGATGAGGAGACACAAGAGGTTGGATCCGATTCCTGGTTCATAAGCTGGTCCACGGCCCAAACCCCTTAAATGGGTAGCATCCTGGATTAGTGAACCAAGTAAATCCTGGTGGTGGGATAGAGTAGTCCCCGGGCCGGAGGTCCCGACGACTTGACTTGAGTATGTAGTAAGTAAAGTAAGTATTGTATGAGTAATGGTCTTGGTTGGTGTAAGTCATTGACCCCGAGTAAAAGAGTAATCTCCACCCGATTAACCCGGGTGGACAAATGAAGCTAACAAGTACTGGTATTGTGTATGTATTGTATATGTATTGTGTATGTATTGAGTATGTATTGTGCATGCGCATTTCAGGGAAGGTAAGTAAGTATCAATTGGCTTGTATGGACTACCTTGTATGTAATGGAATGTATGTATGTATTACATGTGTAGTATTGTAGTATTGTGTATGAAAGCATGTATGCATGCATGTATGTGATTGAAAAATGAATTGCATGTATACGACCAAGTGGTCGGCGTACCCTCGCTTGTACGCGGGGTATGCGGTTATCATATTCAGCGTAAGCTGAGCCCCTTGGGGCACCAGTTTTAGTGTGCAGGTACCCGAAGCGGATATGACCACAGTAAGAGACCGGGGGCTACGCTTAGATAGCTAGAAAGTAATGTAGTTGGCATTGAACGGTATAAGGCTTGTAGCCTTCGGTGTAGAGGTGTACCAAGTGGTACGCCCCCCTTGTACTTAGAAGCAAGTAGATTGTGAGGAATGGGTAGATTGTAGACTCTTAATGAGTATGTATAAAATTGAAGGTGGTATTGTATTTGTATAAGGATCTTAGTAAACTCGGTGTAGTATAATGTATTGAACTTATGGAGCATTGTATGAAATGGAGCATTGTAGTATTTGTAGGTAATTAAAGTATGCATTGTAATTGTGTAGTACTCGGATATTCCGGTCCATCAGACCGATGCTGAATGTAGTAGTAAGCCTTGTTGGTCACGTGGGTGGCTAACGACAATGTATCACCCACCGTTGTGTAAGTATGTATCCGCTGCGTGAATCTGGAAGTGCGAGGAGATTGGACAGTAATGACAGTATTAGTGGTAGGGGTGTTACACAACGGGAGCTTCGGGCGCTGGTATGAGTACGCAGCGCGATGAAGGTTAGCTTTTGAAACCTTAACCATTGTGTGAAAGCATGACTAAGTGTTAAACGCTTACTTAACGTGCATGTGAGTTTTAATTGCCGCTTAGATAAACGACTTACTTAGGAAGCCTTTTACCTCTTAGGAGACTTCGATATCTGCTATCCCACACTCACAAGACTGAGATCATCTAGACCCGTGGAAGAGAGACAGGAGTACCCTGGCGAGTTGTGTCATGTAGTCAGACTGGGCATGATACTTCTCAGAGAGTTCCTAACCATAGACGAACAAATCGCCATAGTAGATAAGTGTAGAACTTTAGGAAAAGGATTGGGAGGATTTTATACCCCTATATTTAGTAGTGGATCTAAGATGAAACTGCACATGATGTGCTTAGGGAAGGATTGGAATCCGTAAACTAGGGTTTACAGAGAGATGAGGATGGTAGATGGCGTATCAATACCGAGGATACCTGAGAGTTTCCTAACCTTGGTGAGAAGAGCGATGGATATTGCTCAAGACTGCGAGAACCACCCTTTACCCGACATGACACCCGATGTTTGCATCATCAACTACTACGAGAAGGAAGGAAAGCTTGGGATGCACCAAGACAGTGATGAGACGACCGAGTCCATCACCAGTGGAATACCGATGTGTCTTTCTCCATTGGCGATGATGCTAAGTTCATCTATGGAGACCGGAAGAGGATGGATCTAGCAAGCAAGATCGTCCTCAAGTATGGGGATCTGTTGGTGTTTGGTGGAGAATCAAGGCTATTGTATCATGGAATCAAGAGCATTAAGCTCAATACCTCACAACCAGCTCTAGTGAATCACACCCACATCCGACCCGGCCGTTTAAATTTAACTTTCTGACAGTACTTATGTATTTTAGTAGCTAAGTATGTAACCATGTTGCAATACAAAATGGATAAATGAAATAAGAGTCCATGTTCCTTCAAGCATATGTTTTCCATCTGTTGATACCATTAACTTATAACTCCAGGCCACGAAAATGAAAAGGAGATTACCTTAAGCATCATGAATATGGCGCAAGCCAAGGAGTCCGGTAATGTCATCACAGGTATGACAGCTAACGACCAACAATAAATAAGTGATTTAAACCGACTCGATGCTAATATGAGAGATGATCCCAGGTACCTTTCCTGTCAATGGTAATAGTGCTTTCATCTTGTTCGACTCGGGGCTTCGCATTCATTTATTTCCCCTACATTCACGAAGAAGCTGAGGGCAGCCCCGAACAGCTCTCTGACTTTTGTCATCTTCCTTCTAAGGAGAGAGTGGAATGCACTGGACAGTACACGGGATTAGAGATCATCATCATGACTAAGACCTTTCCCATCGACTTGGTCGAATTCACGAACTTGGGCTTCAACATTATAGTGGGTATGGACTAGCTGCAGAAGCATAAGGGCCGCCTACATTATGCAGAGCATTGACTACTACTGAAGGGGCCTAGCGGCAAGACAGTGTCATACCGCAGCGAGAAGAAAGAACCGACTGTTAAGGTCGTGTCAGCACTTTCCCTGATAAAGGATGTGAGGAAGGGCAGACAGGCCTTCCTCTGTTATGTTCAGGAAATGAGAAAGAGTGATAAGAAGAACTTAGACATTCCAGTCGTGGTAGACTTCCCCGACTTGTTTCCCGATGAGCTGAGGCATACCGCCTATGCGTGAGGTTAAGTTCGTCGTCGACTTGTTGCCAGGTACGGACCCTATTGCTAAGGCGCCCTACCGTATGGAACCGGCTGAAATGAGGGAGTTGAAGCTACAGTTGGAGGACCTACTCGACAAGGAATTCATACGACCTAGTGTTTCTCCTTGGGGTGCTCCAGTACTATTAGTTAAGAAGAAGGATGGTAGTATGCAACTCTGCATCGACTACCGCGAGCTGAATGCGGTCACGGTAAAGAACAAGTACCCATTGCCACAGATTGACGATTTGTTTCACCAGCTGAGAGGAGCTAGTATATTCTCGAAGATAGATCTCAGATCTGGCTACCATCAGATTAGGATTGCAGAGGGTGATGTGGAGAAAACAGCTTTTAGAACTCGGTATGGGCATTACGAGTTCACTGTTATGCCATTCAGATTGTCGAATGCACCAGCGATCTTCATGGACTTGATGAACCGTCTCTTCAGGAGCAGCTTGACAGTTCAGTTGTGGTCTTCATCGACGATATCCTAATCTATTCTAAGACTCAGGAGGAGCATGAATTACACCTGAGACAAGTTTTGAGCATCATAGAGAGAACCAGCTGTATGCCAAACTCGAAGTGTGAGTTCTGGTTAGACAGCGTGTCATTCCTTGGACACATTATTTCAGCAAGCGGGATATCTGTAGACCCTGCCAAGATTGAGGCAGTGAAGAGTTGGTCGAGGCCGAAGATGGTAACAGACATCCATAGCTTTCTGGGTTTGGCCGGTTACTACCGACGGTTCGTGAAGGACTTTTCCAAAGTGGCCAAACCGATGACTAACCTTATGAAGAAGGAGTCCCAGTTCTTATGGTCTGCCGAATGTGAGCAGTCCTTTCAGACACTGAAGGATCTCCTGACATCGGTAGCCGTTCTTATATTCCTGAGGGCACCGATGGGTTCGAGGTATATTGTGATGCCTCTGGAACCGGTCTAGGCTGTGTGCTTATGTAGCACGGGAAGGTTGTTGCCTACCATCCCGACAGCTGAAGAAGCACAGGTGAACTACCCCACACACGACCTTGAGTTGGGCGCAGTAGTCTTCGCTTTGAAGATCTGGCGCCACTATCTTTATGGTGTGACGGTCACCGTCTACTCTGATCATAAGAGTTTACAGCATCTCTTCACTCAGAAGGAGCTGAACATGCGACAGAGAAGATGGTTCGAGTTCTTGAAGGAGTACGACATAGACCTGAGATACAAGGAGGGCAGGGCAAATGTTGTAGCCGACGCCCTGAGCCGCCGAGCACACTCATTGTTTACTCTATTGGCGGGCAGCAGTCTGATTGATGAGATACGAGCTGCATAGGAGAGCGATCAGTATATGCAGAGTATTAAGCAGGAGATGGCAGAGGGTTGTTTTGAGAATCAGAAGTATGACTTTGAACAGAGCGATGACGGCATGATTCGATTGAATGACTGGTTATGTATTCCGGAGTCTTCTCCTGACCTGAAGGAGGAGATACTCCAGGAGGCTCATTGCTCGTCCTTATCCATCCACCCCGGTTCTTCGAAGATGTACAAGGACTTGAAGGTCCATTTCTGGTGGAGCGGGATGAAGAAAGACATTGCCGACTATGTGACTAGATGCTAACCTGTCAGAAGGTTAAGTTTGAGCACAGGAGACCCGGATTAGTGCAGTCCATGCCTATTCCTTGCTGGAAGTTCGAGGACATCTCGATGGATTTCGTTGTCGGTCTCCCACCGACTAAGGGGGACTAACACGAGTTGGGTCATCGTGGATCGTCTTACGAAAGTGGTAAAGTTTGTGGCGATGAAGGATACCTGGAAGGTCCTGAAGTTGGCGGACCTGTTCCAGAAGGAGGTGATCCGACACCATGGTGTACCAAAGACCATTGTGTCTGACAGATATCCTCGTTTCCTATCTATATTTTGGGGTCAGATTCAGGAAGCCTTGGGTACGAAGCTGAAGCTGAGTACGGTATTCCATCCTCAGACCGACGGTCAGAGTGAGAGGACCATCCAGACACTGGAGGACATGTTGAGAGCATGTGCCTTGGATTTTCAGGGGAGCTGGTTAGAGCGTCTACATCTGATAGAGTTCGCCTACAACAACTACCATCCTCTATTCAGATGCCACCGTTCCAGGCACTATACTGTAGACCGTGCAGACTCCTTTATGCTGGGACGAGGCCAGCGAGACTGCTTCTAGGACCTGAGTACCTAGAGCAGATCAAGAAGGATGTCCTACAGATTCGTAGGAACATGAAGGCAGCCCAGGACTGACAGAAATCGTATGCCGACACCAGGAGGAGAGACATTGAGTTTACTACTGATGACATGGTATTCCTCAGAGTGTCACCCATGAAGGGGATCTTCAGATTTGGGCAGAAGGGCAAGCTGAGCCCAAAATACGTTGGACCATATGCGATTAGGGAGCGAGTGGGCCCGTAAGCCTACAGACTGGACTTGCCAGCAGAGCTCGGGAGGGTGCACGACGTCTTTCACATTTCACAGTTGAAGAAGTATGTGCCTCACCCATCGCACGTCTTAGAGCCAAAGACTTTAGAGCTGGACCCCGCTCTTCAATATGAAGAAGTACCACTCTGTATCCTCGATACGAAGACGAGGCAGACTAGGAACAAGACCATTAGTATGGTCAAGGTTCTCTGGTCGAACCATGAGGTAGAGGAGGCTATATGGGAGTTAGAAGACTCCATGAGAGCGAAGTATCCAGCACTCTTCAAGTAGTAGCTGTGGTATTTGTACGGGTTCGTGGTCAAACCCTTTTAAGGGGGGTAGAAGCCACTTGGATTGCGCATATGTTTATGCATTAGGTTTGTTTTGTGGTGTGTTTTGGTGGTATGTTGCGTCATACATGTTTGATTGATGAATTGGTTGTATGTAGTGCCTCAGTGCACATGTGTTTGGTTACATATATATAGTACCTTTGAGTACTCCGGATTGGTTTTACACCTTGTTTAGTGTTGTAAACGAATGAATGTGTCATGATTTTTGACTATATGGAATGAGATTAATGTTGTATCAATTGCGATACATATAGACTAGGCTTGAACATAGTGGGATATACTCCCTAACGATGGACTGTTTGTGGTTACCTAGTGGAACTTGATTCCTTAGGAGAACTGAATTTGGAATAAGGACTTCGGGACGAAGCCTTTTTAAGGGGGGTAGATTGAAATACCCCTAAGGTTCATAAAATAAATTAAAAGACAATTAATGAGTTAAGAAGGCTAGTAAGCCTTAATGAACCATTAATCATGAAAACTCCTAAGCACACTTATATAAATAAATATGTACTCCATGAAGGTTACTAAACCTTATATAAACACATTGACATAAGTGTAGCATAGTAAAGGAGGAAAATCAACCTACAATTGATTTATCATGATATACACATCTTCATGAACAAAGAACACAAACACTTAAGGAAAAATATACCTTAAGAAGTCAAAATGACTTGTGAGTAAAATATCACTTGTAACACAAGTGTATACACCTTTGGACACTAAATAACATATGTTATACATGTTAACACATTAAACAAGTTCAAGATACACATGATGTGCAAAAAGAACATCAATATCAAAGGTGAGTCAAAAGTATACATTTTTACTAGTTTTAATGAATGGTAAAGTATACCAATTCCTTAAGAAAACGTTTTTATACACTTAAGGATGAATAAATCATGTTGGTAACAAACTAACACATGATATAAGTCCAAATGTACAAGTTATAAGTCATAACATTAAAAATGAAACAAAAAAGAGACAATTTTGCCCCTTGGTACATGAAGTGACCGGCCATGCCCATCCACTTGGCTGCAACTTGCAAACAATGATCCAAAAGTCTTATTTAGGTGGCTTAAGTCAACAAATACTAGTTTATACACATACTTTACCAATAATGCCTTAAAAGTTTTATTCTTCTCTTTCCTCCTCATTTCCTCCTTGGCTGCCGATTTCAAACCCTCCAAACCTCTCTTAGTCTGCTACTAAACATCCAAGAACAAGCTTGGCAAGAAATTCATTCCTAAGGCATAAGGTAAGCTCTTAATTCATGTGATAGTTCATTCTCTTCCTCTTTTCACTAGCTATCCAATGGTCTAAGATTTATCTACTTCCACCCACGAATATAGGTTGGATCTAAGTTGCAAGGAAGGGTTAAATTCGACTGGAACCAAGGTTGGAGAAGAAAATAAAGCAAAGTCATTCCTTAAGGCAAAAATGTGCTCTAAGCACCTACCTTCTTCTCTATTGTTGTTCTAACTGATTCCTATCAACTAAACCTTCTATAATCTTAATATTTACATGCTAGAACCGTTGGTGAACCTTCAACCACTTGAAGTTGGCCAAAACCACCCAAAAACACCTTAAAAGGGGGTTTAAATAGTAAGTCTTATAGCTTCTGTATAAGTGATTTGTTCCACCACTTTGGCATGCTTTTATTAAGTGATTAACACCCTTCGTTACTCTGGAAAATAGGGCTGTGGAACACTTGGGAACAGCTTCAAATCTTAAGGTAAAAATCCATGTTTTAAGATCTTTAATGACTCTTTTGGTTAATTTCGGTTCTAAGCTGAGCCATAACCTTTACTCTATGTTTAATGCAATTCAAGAGGTGTATAAACATACCTCCAAAGTGCCGTGACATTACAAGGAGTGATAGGTTGCTTAAAGTCATTTTTAAGGTGAGAAATCTAGTTTTTCATGGCTTAAAATTACTCTTATAGTTGGTTCTGTTTTCGGAACCTAACTTTATCTTGTTCTTACTGTTATAAATCAGTTAGAATCTGTCTAAACCCAGATCTCAAGCAGGCGTGACCATACAAGCCTTAAAAAGCTTGTAAATCAAGGTATAACACTCTTAACTATATATTATATGCTTTAAAGCTTATGGTATATATATTTCCGAGAGTGGACTGGTTAAATTACACCTAAGTGTGACCAGAAATGACTTAGTTAATATAAGCTAATCATTTAAATGATATAATTAACATAATGGTCAAATTAAGACATTATGTGGAAAATTGGTAAATATGGAAAAATTGGTGGTGAGGCCGTGAATTTAAAGTATTTTTGAGACATTTAAAGTGTAATTTATTTTGCAAGTTCAAGGTTGTAATAAGGCCATGTCATTAGGCCGTTTTATTTAAGTTTAAGAGCTTATTTAATTTTATTAATGAATTTAGCATTAAGTTGGGGTTAAAAGGTAATTACCAAAAAATATACGGCTGTGGGCTGTATTAAGTTGAAGTTTAGTGTTTAAAATGAATTGAAATAAAAATTATAACACCTTATAAAGTTTTATTACAAAATTGTAGAAATAGGAAAGTTTGGGGTATATATAGTAATCACCAAAAGTTTGGGTTTCAAACAGAATTTAGAAGTCAAAGTTGACTATATAGGAGACTTTGACCAAGTTTGGGAATTTATGGAATTAAATACTAACTTATAATAAGTTAAGTATGAAATTGTAAAAGATTTATAAATATTGGGGTGAAGTAGTGATTTCCAAAATTAATGGGTACCAAATGGAGTTTAGATCAAACCATGGGTTATTAGGAGTTTTTAGGAATTTATTTGGCTGAATTTGGAGTTAGTATGAATTATATAAGTATAATATAAGATATTTTATATCATTGTTACATTTGGGTAACATATGGGGTAAGAACCGTAAATATTGGAAGTATAAGGTTAGGAATGATGTTTATAACCTTTTGGTATAGTTTGGTAATTTTTGGAATTATATATGAGGTTTTATTAAGATATATGTATAGTATATAGTTTTAATGATATTAGAAACTATATGTTATAAAATGGGGTGATTTGGTGAATATAGAAAGTTAAGTGGTGGAAATTAAATTAGAATAGACCATGGGGTCTGTTCGGCTATTTTAAGAAGTTATAACCATATGTTATAATTATATTAAGGTTTAAAGGATATAATATAAGGTATATATTATAAGTGTAACAAAGAAATAATATTGGCGGTGATTATGTAATTTCTGAAACTTTGGTGGAATCAAATAAAACCGATAACCATATGGGCTGTTTGGTATTTTGTAACATTTCATAACTATAGGTTATAAATTTTTTAATGATTTAAATATCATAAGATATGTTATATAACTATAATGTGACATTATATAATTAATGTGGTAGTTTTGCAAATATTAAAGAACATAAATGTTGTTCGGTAATAGTGAGTATTTTAGAATGAGAATTTATAATATGGTTTACAATGTTATAAGGGTTGTAACATTTATAATATAAGAAATATTCATTAAGGAAGAATGAATCTATTATACAGGATTACCATATAATAAATGGTCCCATAAATACATATATACAAATAAATATATGTTATGGAGTGAGAAATATAATATGGTTCAATAACCATATGATATCATAATTAAAATGATATGAGATAAGAGGAAAATAATTATAAACATTAGTTTAGGAAATTCTAATGTTATGTTGTTTATGGAATAACAAGGAGTTAAATAATTCAAGGTATTTTAAATATGGATTGTACAACATTACACTTGGAAAAACTAACCTTAGGAAAATAAATACTAAGGTGAGATGTATAATATATGATCAAGATTATGCACGCAATATAGTGGCAAACTATATCATATACAATGTATATTAAATTACATGCGATGTCGAATGTTGAGTTAAGTATATTAATATACCACGACGTGAACGTGCATGTAATATAGTGTTAACTAATCCCGAGTTAAACCGAAAGCCCGACAAACGTTGTTAGTAAATGACAGGGAATGAACCGGGAGGGATTAACAACGGTATGGGGTACCGTAGAGTAATGTTGTTATACGGGATACTAATCTGTAGTATTATACGTATTATTAGACTGTTAGAGACGACGCGAGGAGCATTGGACCTTGCTGATTCATACTCCACCATTTTAAATCTGGGTGAACGGTATGTTGTTATGTGTCTCTGATTGTCTCTGAGGACTTCCTCGGTTCAGACTTATGTGTGAAATCTGTGATAAGATTGTTTGTCTGAATGTGTGAATTAATATGCATGAAATGTATATTTACACTGCTTATTATTTACTGTTTCGTGATAACAGTATTGGTTCGTATATATGAACCTATATATAAAACAAACTAGTGGCTATGATGCTATCTTATATGTGTAATATAAGGAACGTCAGAAAAACGTTGTAGCACTAGGATAATAAGATATGTATATTATCCGAGACTTAATTACGGAGCACTGGCCTTTTCTAAACGTCGCTCTCGTATCTAACACTGGATCCTAAGTTTACATACTTCGGATTGGACTAATGGCCTTAGTCTGCTTTGTTAGAAAAATTGGTAATCTTATGCGATGCGATGGTATATATGTAACAAAGCCAAGAGGATGTGGCTCTTGGTGCGCGCTGTGATCACAAAAATGATACCAGGATGTCCGCGTACGGGTCCGTAAGTATCAAGAAATTTCCCGCGAACTAGAATGGTTCGTTGGTCGGTGACTCTACCGTTGTAGTGGCTACTGCCGTGGGTGACCTGCCATAACATATGGGTAATTTAGAGACACGTCGTTATAACGAGACGTTGTCATTAGGCATAACTGAACAATTATAACAGCTTGTTAGCTCATATATTGGTGAACAATATTGGACTCTTATGCTAAGGACGGGAATCAATACTCGTTTTATTCTCATTGTTTTCACCTTATTGTTCATTGGTTATGATGTGTGGAAATATTATGTGTTTAATGGTTGTGATTTACTGTATGGTTATTACTGTTAATTGTTTTACAGTTTAAATATTAAAACGGTATTGCATGTAACGAATCCCATGCTCTCGACCAAATAACTGAGGGGGCTGATTCCATACCACAACCATGTTTATTTTCAGGATACTAGCTGTTTGTCGACGCAGTACACGACACTTGTGGAATAGACATCGGTACGGTTGTTACAGTGGTTGTATTGGACTCGGGTTTGGTGAACCGAGGTGTATATTCGCTTAGACGCTCACGTGTACGGATTTATGTGTAAGGTGGTATTATGTTGTAGTTATTTTGGTATTGTCTAAACTGCTATCTATCTCTTGTGATCACTGCGGGAATACGTTTCGTATGTTGATTATCAGGTAACGCATTATCACTCGTATGGGCGAGTGGTAATGGTAACACCATAGTACGACAGTCTGTTTTTTGCCACTACGATTTAATTATTAAGTACGACGTTTAGGAAATAATTAGGAGCCGAGTTAGTAGGGGTTACATGGCGAGTGCGCAATCCCGGTCCCTAACTTAGTCATCCATACCTGCGATCATAAAACCATAGACAAAACAAGAAAGGATCGCACAAATCAGAAAAACTGAGTAAACTCTACCTCAATCTGTAAAATACGTTTTAGAAACTCGTTTGCCAGTTAACAATCCGATGAGAATGTTTATTGAACAATTGATGAATTTCCAAAAATCGTAATAACACCAAAACTGCAATAGGAAGCTTTCAACAGGAGTTAATTCACAACACCAATCACGGGATCACCTATGGGATCCCAACCAACAACACAAGAACAGTCACCTATGCGACCGTCAGACCACATCACCCTAAGTCCTTAAGTGTGCGCACCCCCTGTGAAACAGTAGTAACATAGAATAGATCAAAGGGCTTAATTGCAACAATGTGTGCAGCACAAATAATAATAATGGGGAGCACATGTGGGCTCCCAAACAGAGGAATGCATCCTACGAAAGACTCCCAAAAATCCATAACTGAAATACCACAATCACAATCCAATTCCTCCAATTCCAAAACGTGGGATACAAATCCCAGATTTCCAAAAAACAACAGAGAGTCCATAAAAGCACAGCGAACCCATTTTCCAACCGTTTTACAAAACATCAGTAAAAAAACATTGAGCATAGAATTTACCTAAAGAAACAATCAACTCTAAGACCTCAACTCCACAGAACTATTGGTAGCACCCGTCGACGTCACCAGCGTCTAGGTAATTAAAATCAAATCAGGAACCATCAAAACAACAAACAGAAAAATTATACCCACTGCGTAGAACACATTACCTAACAATTCGCTAACTGGCACAAGGGAATTGATTAGACCTCGTCGGTGCTAGTGACAAGTGTCCAAATGAGCATGTTTTATAGGTGTATTTCATATATAATATTAGCACTTTTCTTGCTCATTCTCCACTTCGGTTAGTTTTCCTCTAGTTTATGTTTTATTGTTTATCTCACAAATTATTGGTTTAACATGAGGAAAACCGAGCCGGGAGTGAAGTAGACGAAGAGACGAACATAGACGCAAACGGCTCAGAAAACGGGATCCAAACGAAGAGTCTAGAGCTGGTCGAAGTTTGTAGGAAAATAGGTCACGGTCACACTTGTGACCGCCTAAGGAACCGCCTAAACAGAGGCGGTCAGCCTTGCAACCGCCTAGCTAACCGCCCAAACCAGAGGCGGACGTCAGGCGGACCAGAGGCGGACGTCAAGCGGACCAGAGGCGTACGACAAGCGGAGAACCAAGGGGAACCGCCTAGTTTCAGGCGGTTGTAGAGGCGGACATGTATGGAACCGCCCAAACAGAGGCGGTTGCTTAGGCGGACGTAACTAAAAAATCAGTCGCCAGTTTTCTTCTTCGCGTCGACTTCGCCCGTCGACTTATTTCTACCATATCCATCTTCTTCGCCCGTCGACACCTTATTTTCCTCAGCTCTGTCCCCTGCAATTAATGAGCAATCAATGCTCTTCCACCTCTGTCTGCAATCGATCTTCTTCTTCCTCTCCTCTATAAAAAGCCACTGCTACTTCATCAAAAACTACTCACGCACACACACGTTCTACCCCAAACTCAACACTCAAAATCTCTCATTTCACTTACAAAAATCCTACGTATGCTCCCACTCTTCTTCCTCTTCATTTTCTCCATTCATCATCCACGCATCTCGTATTGTTATTACGTCCAACCTCTGTCTGACTTATTACCAGTTAATATGTCAGGCTAAGGAGGATTTGCTCCGGGCAAGGGTTTTAATTATGGTTTGTTTAATTATGTAATCAATATTTCTACCGGTTAAAATAAATACAGTTTGTTACGCTTAAAGGTTTTCTCTCACCATTTTAATAAATTACATGAATTTATTAAAATGCTTTCCTAAGTCTATTTTGATCAGACCAGGTGATAAATAGACAGGTTAATTAAGCCGTAAATCTGGAGAAAGCTTATTATGATTTAATAGGTTAGTATTTTCAGATGCAATTATAATTCCTCGAATTTAACGTCCGTTTACATAGTATTGCTCGAACCTTGATTAGACCGAGCATTTTCTGGTAAACGAATTCTTAAGGGTCTATGACTTAGTCCTTAGGATAATAACAGGAATTTTGCCAAACTAATAAATTAAACCGGTAGAGATAGCATAATTAATCAGATTTTATAAAACCTAAACCCGGAGTTCCATTTAATTCATCTGCGCTCAGGGTTCTAATCTGCTTAATATTTTCTCTAAAAACAAGTCAATTAACTTCCCCCCTTTTGTGACAAGCTTAGGAACTATTTTATCTCGCTATAAGTCCCACGGTTTGACCCCTTCCGCTTCTGACCGGGTTTTTATTTGCAGCCCGCGGATATTTTGAGTATTAATTTCTTTATTTTATCAATTTCACCAGTACTAATCACTCACGATAATTACACTCTGCAAAATGGCGCCGTTGCCGGGGACTTGATTTAATCTAGTCCCTAAGCCCCGGTTAATTCACCTGTTATATTATAATAATCTGTTAATATTATTTTGTTGTTAATCTAATTTTGGACATCTAACTTTGGGCTTCGGACTTCTTAACATTTAATTTCCATTGTCCTTAACATTTAATTTCCATTGTCCTTCAATTTCCAGTATACTAACTTATAATTTCCAGTATACTAACTACTAACTTTAATTTCCTGTCATTTCGTTCCATTGTCATTTCGTTCCATTGTCATTTCAATTTTCTGTTATTTCTTTCCATTGTCCCTAACTACTAACTTTAAATTTCTGTCTACTAATTCCTAACATTTTTATTATTCTAACCCATAACCAGTTCTTTTCTCTGTTTTGAGTGGTGAATGCCTTTTACCAGGTCAAACAGTCTCCCAGAAAATATTAATAATCACACGGTTGGTTACAATCCAGAGATCGAGAGAACCTTTCTGCGCTCTCTAAGGCAGAGACGAACTCAACAATACATTACCACCACAGTGATAAAATCTGACCCGGAAACTGACATGGCATCTACACCAGCGACAGTTCGAAATATCAACAGGCCGTCTAACCAAGGACAACAGCCTGCTATCATCCTTCCTCACCTTAGCCCATCCGAATACGATGAGTGGCAGAAACTGAAGCCATATCATCAAATTAGATGTGTGAAAGAGTTGGGCATGTTTGATGGCACCAGTCCAGACGAAGCCCTGTTACATGTTACAAAATTCTTGCAACATGCCAACAGTCTTACTGCGACCGACGCAGTACTTCAATATGCAAGATTGTCATTATTCCCACACAGCCTGACGGGAAACGCGAGCAAGTGGTATCATAGCCTAACACCAAGTACCATCGGTACATGGGATGACATGGCCACCAAGTTCTACGACAAATTCCTACCCCCGAGCCGAACATTAGAGATGATTGCTGAAATCTATAATTTCAAGCAACCTGGGTCGGAAAATATTTGTGAAACTTGGGACCGTTTCAAAGGTCTATTACTTACTTGTCCTCACCATGGTCTGACGAAAGAACAAGTATCACAATTGTTCTACAAGGGTTTGATCGGTCCATGCAGAACAATGGTGCTATCTTCGTTAGGGGCTGACATTCTGAAAAAGCCAGGAGCACAATTCCTGAATAGCATGGAGTCTCTCTATGAAAAATCAGAGACTGGGCCTCCGGTGGATCAAGGAGCGGTACTCCAGGATTATATCATGTTGGGGAAAGTGATAACAAGTTCGACCAATTGATGAAAAGCCATGAGCAACTCATGGAGAGCAATGCTCAGCAGGCAACAAAAGTCAGTACTCTGCAAAAAGTGGTTGAGCAGATGGCTATGAATTCCTTCCCCCAGCAAGCTAAGTCGATGATTTCCCGATCATCTACAATCCCTCCAGGCTATGCACCTCTTTCCCAATCGACTCCAACTAATTCTTGTACGCAATGTGGCGGGCCTCATGACTATGAACAATGCCCCCAACTACAAGAATTAAAAGCAGCGGAGGAGGCAAACTACATCACCAACAATCAAGGGTACAGACAACCTTGGCAACGTAACAAGCAATCTAACCTTCGCTACTCAAACATAGAAAATATCCAAAACCCACATACCCTTCAACCATCTCAAAATTACAGACCTCAGTCCAATTTCCAAGGAGGCCAAAGGCAATATCAACAACAGCCTTACGGCAATGAAGCTTCATCGAGTCGACCGACTCAACCTCCTTCGAATCCTGAGTCTGATATATCTCAAATGCAAGAGATGTTTAAGGCGATGATGGGTAAATCCCAAGATACGCAAGAAGAGGTCGCAGCTCTGCGCAAAGACCAAAAAGCCTTGCAATCTCAGATTCAACAGTTACTCACTCAACAAAGGCCACCCGGTCAATTCCCTTCACAGACTAACCCCAATCCAAAAGAACAAGCGAATTCAATCCTTATAGACGATGGCACATTTCAATCAACAAACTTGTGTGCAGTCTCCTTAAGGAGTGGTAGGGAACTTGCCGCCAGCAAAGGAAAAGAAAAAGAAAATCATGAAGATACCTATATCAATGTTGAAGAAACTACCAAACCAGCTTCACCTCCCTCAGAAATCCAAGTTCCTACTCCTGCAACTCCACCTCCATCTCGAGTTACCTTCGACATCCCAACTTCCACTCATAAAAACAGTGAACTCCCATTTCCGAACAGAATTAAAAAGAAACACCTAGATGAGCAGTTCTCCAAATTCTTGAGCATTTTCAAGAAACTGACTCTCGACATACCTATACTTGATGCTTTGCAAGAGATGCCTAACTACGCCAAATTTCTAAAGGATCTCTTGACAAAGAAAAAGAAGAAACCTGGCAAAGAAACAGTGCACCTCACAGAAGAATGCTCTGCAGCCCTTCTTCGAGCACTCCCTCCAAAACAAACAGATCCGGGAAATCCCGTAATCCCGTGTTTTATTGGTGGGGTAGACTGTGGAAGTGGTCTATGCGACCTAGGAGCCAGCATTAATATCATGCCATATGCCACCTTCTTGAAAGTGAAAGGAGGAGAAATGCAACCGGTTCCCTTCAAACTCCAACTAGCAGACAGATCAGAAATCAAGCCCATGGGCATAGTCCGAGACTGGTAGTTGGAGTGTCTCGCTTTATCCTTCCAGCTGACTTCGTCATTCTAGAAATGGATGACGATGTCGAGGTTCCCCTGATCTAGGTCGACCGTTTCTGAGTACCGCCAAAGCCATCTTTGACGTCCATGATGGGAAAATCACTCTTCGGTACGAGGATGAAACGATTGAATTCGACATGCAGAAAATGATGAAGAAAAGCTCAAACTTTTCTCCTCATGCTAAGGCAGTGGGATTCACAGATGATGAGGAGGAGGAAAGCGATTTTGCTACAGATGAGGACATGTATTCCCCATCTTCCATCTTGGAAGCTGAAACTGAACCGCTAGAGAGTATTATTTACTTCTCTAGAAGAAAAGGTGGAGGATCCGGAAGTTAACGCCATGCTGGCGTACGTAGAGAAAGGAAGGGCTGGTTATCAAGCGTACCGGCCACCAATCGAAGAACGACAGAAAACCTCAAAAATCAATTCCATCAGTGGAACAACCACCTGAACTCGAGCTTAAAGAAATACCCTCTAACCTCAAGTATGCCTTCCTAGCTGAAAATGACCATTTGCCTGTCATTATTTCCTCTTCTCTGAATTCCGGGGAGGAAACAAGGTTACTTGAGGTATTAAAGAAGCACAAGACAGCAATCGGGTGGACTATTGCTGATATCAAAGGAATTGACCCCTCCTATTGCACGCACCACATATCTATATGGAGGAAAACTACAAGTCTATCAGGCAACCTCAACGCCGGCTAAACCCTAACCTCAAGGAGGTAGTTCGAAAGGAGGTTCTGAAACTCCTTGACGCGAACATCATTTATCCAATTTCTGACAGTCCATGGGTCAGTCCTGTTCAAGTTGTCCCCAAGAAAGGGGGCATCGAAGCTGTTATTAATGAAAAGGGAGAGACTATCCCTCAAAGAAAGATCACAGGATGGCGCATGTGTATTGACTATCGGCGTTTGAATTTGGCAACCAGAAAGGATCATTTCCCTCTCCCCTTTATCGACCAGATGTTGGAGCGCTAGCAGGGCAAGAGTACTACTGTTTTCTAGATGGGTTCTCAGGGTATTTCCAAATACCAATCGCACCAGAGGACCAGGACAAGACAACCTTCACTTGTCCATACGGTACCTTTGCTTACAGACGAATGCCTTTCGGTCTGTGCAATGCCCCTGCTACCTTCTAGAGATGTATGCAAGCAATATTTGCTGATTTCATCGAGCAGAGCATAGAAGTCTTTATGGACGACTTTCAGTCTATGGCTCTAGTTTCGACAAATGCTTGGCACAACTGATTTGATCCTAAGACGGTGTGAGGATACGAATCTCATTTTAAACTGGGAGAAATGTCATTTTATGGTCAAGGACAGGATCGTCCTTGGACATAAAATATCAGCAAAAGGAATAGAGGTGGATAAAGCCAAGGTAGAGGTTATCGAGAAGTTACCAGCACCAACTACTGTCAAGATACGAGCGTTTCTAGGGCATGCAGGATTTTATCGGCGGTTTATACAAGACTTCTCCAAAATCAGCAAACCATTGACCGACCTGCTACAGAAAGATGCCCCGTTTCATTTTGATGAAAGGTGTTCAGCTGCTTTCCAAACTATAACACAAAAATTGGTGTCAGCACCTGTTGTCATACCACCTGATTGGTCTCTTCCGTTTGAGATCATGTGCGATGCAAGTGACTACGCCGTGGGGGCAGCTCTATGCCAGAAAAAAGAGAAAATTTGAGAGTGATGCTTATGCCAGCAGAACACTAAACGACGCCCAGAAAAAACTATACGACCACCGAAAAAGAACTTCTGGCTATAGTTTTCTCCCTTGATAAGTTCAGATCATACTTATGGGGAAGCAAAGTCATCGTGCACACAGACCACTCCGCTCTCAAATATTATTTACAAAACAAGAAGCCAAGCCTCGCTTATTGCGCTGGATTCTTCTACTTCAAGAGTTTGACATCGAAGTCAAAGATAAGAGCGGGAAATTGAATGTTGTCGCTGACCATCTCTCAGATTGGTGACTCCTAGGATAGTGTGCCTATCAACGAATTCTTCCCCGATGAGACTGTCTTCTCAATCACCAAGGTACAAGAGCCATGGTATGCGGACCTGGCTAATTATTTAGTCTCTGGAACAGTACCCTATGATCTATCCTACTCCCAGAAGAAGAAATTTCTTTCTGACTCAAGGCATTATTTCTGGGAGGATCCGTATTTGTTCCGAGTTAGTGCTGATGGGTTGATTCGACGATGTCTCCCAGAAGATGAGGTTTCAAGTGTCATACATTTTTGTCACTCACGGGAAGCCGGAGGTCACCATGGACCCACAAGGACCGCAGCTAAGATCCTGGCCTCAGGATTTTATTGGCCGACCCTTCATAAAGATGTGTACCAATTCTGCAAACAATGTGATAATTGTCAGAAAATGGGTAACACATCCAGGAGACATGAAATGCCACAACAGGGATACTAGAAGTGGAGCTTTTGATTGTTGGGGCATTGATTTTATGGGACCGTTCCCTTCCTCGCAGGGCCACCAATATGTTCTAGTGGCAGTTGATTACGTGTCGAAGTGGGTAGAAGCCATACCCTGTCATCATGCTGATGCAAAGACAGTAACCAGGTTCCTAAGAAGCACATCTTTACCCGTTTTGGCGTGCCAGAATTATTATCAGTGACGGAGGATCTCACTTCTGCAACCGTTATTTGAAGCGCTTATGGTTAAGTACGGGGTACGTCACAAGGTAGCTTTACCTTATCACCCCCAGACAAACGGCCAAGCAGAAGTTTCCAACCGTGAGTTAAAATGGATCCTCCAGAAGACGGTTAACTCATCACGAAAGGATTGGGCACTTAAGCTGGATGATGCGCTTTGGGCTTACCGCACTGCATTCAAGACTCCCATCGGGATGTCTCCTTTTAAGCTGGTCTATGGGAAAGCATGCCACTTACCTGTGAGATGGAACATAAGGCATATTGGGCAATCAAGGCCCTAAACTTTGACTTAATTTCTGCGGGAGAGAAAAGGAAATTCCAACTTTCCGAATTAGAAGAGCTGAGAGATCAGGCTTACCAGAATGCAAAGATTTATAAAGAGCGCACCAAAAGTTCCATGACAGGATGATCCTCAAAAGGGACTTCGAAATTGGTGATTGGGTTCTCTTATATAACTCAAGATTAAGGATCTTCCCTGGGAAACTCAAGTCTCATTGGGCCGGCCCTTTCCAGATTGTTAGTGTGACTCCGTACGGTGCCCTTTGAACTTGAAATACCCCGAACTTAAATATAGGGATTAAGATTAACCTAATACGTAATTAAAGGCGGATGACGCCAGTAATATTGGTAGGGAAAAATAAATCCAAAAGAATAAAGAAACGCTTAAAAAGCGTAAAACGCTAAATAAGCGTTAAATGACCATAGGAGGTATGAGACCTCGGTTAGCGTGTTCTAAGGATTCTAAAGGCTTAATTAAGTCTAAATAAATACTAGGGAACAAATCCCGAAGAACGAATCCTTAAAATGGATTAAAATCACTAACGAACCTTAAAGCGCGTTTTTCGAGGTAACCGGGAAAACGTGTCTTTAAGCGGGTCAAATAGACTCGTAACAATTTTGGTCAACTAAATATTCAGTAATAAATTTAGTGAAGCTTAGGACCAATAAAATCAAGAAAACGAGAAATTAGTAAAAACTGTCAAAAACGGGAAGTTGTGGGGTAGAAGTATAAATAACCAGAGTTATGTGTCCACTTTCAAAATAAAAGTAAATTTGTGTGTGGTGGTGGGGTGTAGCCGATGGCTTTATTCCCCCCCCCCCTCTCTCACACTCTCTACACACTCACCCACACTTCTTATTACAAACAAACAAAAATAATAAAACTACCCCAACTCACATTTCTCTCTCCTATTCTCATTCCCTCTTTTTCCCTCACGTGGAGCAGCCCCTCTACCCTCTTTTCTTCCTTTCTTCAAC
>JAIOTZ010000603.1:0-47183 GCA_023374045.1 Limonium bicolor
ATTAAATCTGTCTGGAATCAATTGCACTGCCCGATGAAATCTCAATCTTCACGGATCTGCACCAACTCCTCCGACTATCTTGATTCACCCTGTCACTTCTCCTTTGTCTGTTTCCCATGTCCTCCGCCTATATAAACCCACACTACTGGAAGCTAAAATACACAATCCATCCATCCATTCACCCACGCATTCATCTATCAATCGATCATCCCAATCATCAGCCACACTCCCTCACTCACGCTCGTACTCCATTCACTTCATTTCCCTCCCATCAAAATAATCACCCATCCACTCCATTAAATTCCACGTAAACACACATATATCCCACTTTTATTTCATTTCCCTGTTGCACGCCAGTTTACAGAAATAAAGTAGCAGACGGGGCAGCGCAAGACGAAGTTGAAGCGAGGAACCGGAGTGAACTTCTAAACTGGAGTTATCTCTTACCCTTACTTTAATTTATTTAATGCATTCCTTTTCTGTTATCGTTGTTTCTGTAACGATGAGCGAGTAAGTATTTTAGCTTCCCGGGTTGGGAAGCGAACCTATTTCCTAAATTCTGTTATGTATTTCTTCAAATAAATTTAGTTAACTGCAATAGTTCAATTCCTGTCCTTCAAGTGTTTTAATTATTTGGCCGGTAATTATAACAACCCTTGTAGTTATTTTATTAAAATGCGAGAGCTGAGATAAATAACTAGACGAAGGAAGTTGAACCTAATTAACAGCTAGAAGCCTGATCCGGCCTATAGGTTAATTAGACTCCAATAGAAACTGCTCTTTATGCGATTAATTGTGTCCGGTCTAGAGCATTAGCCTGCTGCTAGGTCTAACAATTGGTTAGGATTCATTATACTTAGTCGTTAATGAATTAATTAAAGTTTCTGAGTTATTGCAGTAAAATTAAAGGAAGAATTTATAACAGATATAAAAGGAATAGGTAAGCAAACAACCCGGGTGCGCTTTTCTATTTATCACATTCATCACTCTTTAAATCCCTCTGTGTTTATTTAGTTGTTGTATTTTTTTCCTTGTAGTTTAGTTTCTTTTTAATCAATCAAAACCAAAAAAAGTGATATTTCCTGTTTTCTTTAGTTTAACTTAATTTCCCAGTTAATCAAATATTTGTCAATTAATTATACGAGGTCCCTGAGATCGACAACCCCATTTAATCACTATACCCGCAAAACGATAGGTACACTGCCTATGTGGTAGAAGTAGTCACATATTTTTCCATCAGTAACCGGGGCGTTACAGAGTGGTATCAGAGCTATAGGTTTGCTGGAGGGAAAATTTGAGTTTGACTAGGAAGCAAGGTGACCCAGGCTTAGGTTTAGGAGTCTAGGCAGAACCATGTGGTTCTGAAAATATGTTTGCTGTGATATTTGTGTGTTTTGCTTGATTGATTATAGTTAACTATTTATATTGCAACTAACATATCTGTGTGTAAATAATGGAGAGGGAGTGGACGGAGTAATGGAGAGGGGAGAGGACAGATGGATGAACTGAGGGAGTTAACACTGATTATGGGAAGAATCTTGGAGCAGCACACGAGGCTAGAGCTGAAATACCCAAGGATTTCTCCCGGAGGATAGCAGCTATGAAACCCAGTACTTATTCGGGAGAAGAGGATCCAGTAATTCTGGAAGAATGGATCAGAGAGTTTGACAAAATATTTGATATTATTGATTGCCCTGAAGAAAAGAAGGTAAGTGGGGCTGTATTTTATTTTAAAGGTGAGGCTGATCTGTGGTGGACTGCGGAGGAGGAGAGACTTAAAGGAAATCCGGGTTTTGGGTGGAATATGTTGAAAGATGCGATGAGGAAAAGATTTTATCCGGAGCATGTAAGGTTGCAAAAATATCAGGAATTTACTGGATTGAGGCAGCGGACAGATGATGTTAAAACTTATCATGCTAAGTTTGTGGAGCTTGCTAGATTTGCTCCGCATGTGGTACCCGATGAGACTGCTAAGGTTCAACGTTTCTTGGAAGGGTTAAATTGGGATTTACAGAAGCTCTGAGTGTGATACCTATAACTACTTTACAAGAGGCGTACGATAAAGCTGCTAATCTTTATAGGGTACAACAGAGAAGGAAGGAAGTACAAACGGGGCGGAAAGGAGAATGGAGTCTCGTAAGGCTGAGAGCTTTGATAAGAGGGCTAAAATAGAAGTTGAACCAAGTGGGGGAGCCGGACCCAATTACTCGGGACGGCGATTCAATGATAAAGGAACTAGACACTTTTATTGCAAGATATGTGAAAAGAACCATCCAGGTGAAGATTGTGAAGGAAGGTTGGTGAAGTGTTTTAATTGTGGAAGGTTAGGACATAGAGCCTTCGAGTGTAGGTACGGGAAGGATAATGGAGGTAAGAGTGATGGAAACGCTTATCAGAGTAGCGCAGCGGAAACGTTGTGAACCCATAACCAAAGAAAGGCAGTGAAGATACTAATGAATCTTCATAGGATTCAGGAAGTTATCACAGTTAAGGTTAATTATTAAGTTTTCGGGAGAAACTTTCTTTTTAGGGGGGGAGAGTCGTATGGTAAGTGGTGAATGATTATTAGTGTTTGTGAATGTTTGTGATTGTGAATGTTGTTGGTGCTAGAAATGGTTGGTATACTTGAATGTCATTTTAGGAATTGTTTCTTCATGATTTTATATATGTGGTATCATTGAATTTGTGAATGGTTTATATCGTGTGATGCATGGGATTGGTGTGTCTGAGGTTTTGTGTGATGTTGCTGAATCATTTGTGGTTGACGAGGTTAACTGAGAATTATTGTGTGGAGTATTGTTTTAATTTCTTGAGGTATGTGAATGTATTGTTTGTGAGGTGAATTTAGCTTCGAGGACGAAGCTTTGTTTAACGGGGGGAGGATGTAATACCCCAAATTTCTTAAACTGTGATTAAGGTCTTATTTAATTGTGAACCTTAGGAAACCCTAATTTTTAAAGATGGAGAAGGTTATAATTAGTTGGAGGTGTTTGGTGAACATTAAGAACCTTAGTTCCCGGAGTATCACCCCTGTAAACCTTAGTTTCACAAGATCTCTGAAATTCCTGGAAATTACTAAATTCCTTAGGAATTGAGAGTGGGTATCAACCTTAGGAAGTGTGTTAGATACTTTTGAGAGTGTTTTGAGGAAAGAAACAATCATATATTTCTTCTTTTAATATAAGACAATCTAGTTACATTTTTCAGTATTTAGTGGTTCTGGCCAAACGGGGTTTAAGGAGAGCTCAAAAGTGACCCGAGGAAATTCCCTGAAACTTGATAACCCACACTAGTATTAACATACCTACTATATAGTCTAAATACCCATGGAAAGCTCAAGCCAAACATGGCCTAAGATGGTGGCCGAAAATATCAAGGAAGGAGGAGAAAAAAATATCTTGGTTACTATTCACACCTCCTTACTATTCACACCTCCTTACTATTTGCCAATGATTACAAAATCAACTTGCCCCCCTCCTTATCCATTCAATGGCGGTTTGGCATGAGTGGTTAGGATTGGTTTTTGTCACCTAACACAAATCTATGGCTATGGACAATTCTAGAAGTAATAATTACAAATAGTAAGATAAGGATGAAAATTTTAGTATAAAGGGGGGGGTGGAGGTCGGCCATGGTAGGTGAGCAAGGTGGCCATTCTTCTTCATCTACCTTGCTTCTCCTAAGCTAGAAAACACCATTGGAGCATAGGCAACAACACTCCTCCATTGGAAACACAAATCTAAGGTAGAAATTAAGCTAAATCAAGGAAAAAGGCAAGTTTAAGGAGTGGGAGCCAAAATCCAAGGAGGGCGACTTGGTTGTTGGAGATTCTGAGCTCAAGCAACTTATAATAAAGGTAGAAAAGCTCCAAAATGGCTAGGAGAGGACAGGTAACATCTATGCACTCACTTATCACTTCACCCTTTAAGCTTATTTCCTTCTTAAGTCATTCTGTTTTGTGTATCTACGAATCCTATCTCTTATTTTCTTAAACTTTTTACAGTAAACTAGGGATGAATAGTTTAGTAAACATCCTAGAAAATCAAGTCGAGATAAGGTTGGGAAGTAGAAAACACTAAAGAACTTTGAAAATGAAGAAAAATGAGCTTTAAGCTTTAGGAATTGTTTGGATGGGTTTTCCGACATGGGTTGGAGCTAAAATTTTGAGGGTAGTCCGTGAATAGTGAATATATGGTTATGTTTGAAAAATCAAGTCGAATGGAGAAATTTAAAGTCGGTTAGACAAGGTAAGAAGCTAAAAATGAGAAAAAGTGCTTTATAAGCCTTTCCGAATGTTTGCATATGGGTTTCCGATTGATTTGAGCTGACATTTTGAGGACATACTTGTGTTGTTGATATTGGATCATGGTTAAATATTTAGGCCGATACTCTTTTGGGAAGTTGTTTAAGTTGGTGAATAGTGATTTTGGCTAAAAATAAGAATTTAAGCTTTCTAAGGTGGTTTCTTGGAAATTGTTTGATCCTCTGGTTTATTGGAGCTTTTATGGTAATATTATGTTGATACTAAGGTTATTTTACAAGTGGTGAGCTTGATGTGTGAATTACTACTTGTGTAAAGCTTGGTTATGATATCTTACTCATGGTTTGCAAATGTGTTTAAGGATAACCTCTTGTGGTGGTGGTGGAAAGTATTGTGTGATGTTGATATCATGGTTATCCTAAGGCTATGCCTCTTGTGAGAGCCTTTAAGGCCAAGCCGACGTTCCGGCAACAATATAAGCTCCTACTAATGAAGTGGAGCTGCCACTATGATCTACTCCTATTGGGCAGAAGTTCTCAATAGGGGGGTGTGCACACTTAAGGACATAGGGTGGGTTGTGGTGGTGGTGGACTTCATTTGGAAATATCTTGTAATTGATATTGATTATCTCTTGATAATTCTTGGTACAGGTAAATGGTGTGTGATCTATTCTGATTTGTTATATTTGTGAATATTTGCTGGAAACAAAGGGTTTTAAAGAGAAAATAAGTTTTTACGGGGTGTGGTAGTGTTACTCAGTTTTTACTGATTTTATTTGTTTGTGTCTTCCTGTGTATATGTATTCTGTGGATTCAGGGTAACTGGGATGGACACCTTCTCTGCACTGATGAAATACCCCGTAATTAAAAACAGTGATTAATTAGGCTAATTATATTTTTAAAGGCTTAATTACACTTAAATAAATACGGGAACAAATCCCGAAGAAAACGGACCTTTAAAATGGGTTAGAAGCATAAAAGAACCTTAAAGCGCGTTTCCCGAGGAAACCGGGAAAACGTGACTTTAAGCGGGTCAAATAGACTCGTAATAATTTTGGTCAACTAAATAGTCACTAATAAATATTAGTGAAGCTTTAGAGCCAATAAAATTAATTAAATGAGAAAATTCCGGAAAACGGGTACCGGTTAGTGAAAACTGTAACAACCGGTAAGTTGTGGGGTGAGAACGCAAATAAAGAAACTTAGTGTGTCCACTTGTGTAAATAAAAGTTAAAAATCTGTTGTGTGTGTGGGTGTGGGCCGATTTCCCCTCCCCCACTCTCACTCTCTTATCTCCCCTTATTTGCTAAAGGACAAAACTAATAAGTAAAAAGCAAAAAAATTAGACTCTCTCTCCTCACTCCCCTCTTCACTCACGTTTGCACCCTTCTCTATCTCTCTTTTCTCCCTTCTTCTTCTACCTTGCGACACCAATGGAGAAAGGAAGAACTCACACAACTCCCTCCTTCTCTCATCTTGTTAACCCACTAATCCTGCTCCAAAAATTACAAAATTAGTACCATTGTAATCCCCTTGCAAAGGAGAACACTTCCCTCCTTTCAAAATCCGAAACCTCCACTTTCATTTTTATGGGTGTTCACCATTTGGAGATTTGAAGCCACCATTAGAAGCACCTTCACCTCCTTAACATCTTGAGGTAAAAAGAAGTTCGAAAATCCATGGTTTCTAGCCTTTGTTGCATTTTAAGAATTCTCAGTTTTGAACTCTTGGTTCCTTGTTTGCTTCAGCCGATTTTGGCTTCCTCTTGGGCTAGGAATATTGTTCTCTTGCTAGTCAAGAACTTCATCTACTCATTGAAAGGTAACACTCTTTTGTAAGCCCTAAAACCTAAATTCTAGGGTTAAGTATAAAATGAATGCTAATGGTATTGTGTATGTATTATGGGATGTAGCATTTTGTTGTGTGTGAAACCCATTGAAACCGAGAACGAAGAGAAAAGGAGAAGGAAGGAAGAGAAGGAAAAGAAAGAAAAGAAAACTAGCAAAACAAGGTAAAGTCTCTTACCTTGAGCTAGTTTGTATTGTGTATTGTAGCAGTTTTTGGAGTAGTAAAACGAGTAGTGAATTGAGTAATGAGTAATGAGAATATTGTAGTATGATGAATAATGAAGTTGTAACAGTTTTGAAGTTTTAAATGAAGTTTAAAAGCTTGGGAAAACCATTGGGTAACATGTGTATAAGTGCAGGAATTTTAATGTGTGTAGTAGTGTTGAATTATGTATATGAAGTGTTGTGTAACAGGTTGGGAGAATGTGAAATTGTGAGCTGAAATAGTGTGTGGAGAATGTTAAAAATATAGGGGAGACTATGGCAAATTTTGTGTAGAAAAGAGAGGACTTAAGTTGTTTAAGATGAGGAAGTATTTGGAGAGTCTAAGAGGAGTGGTTTTGTATTTTGAAACAGATTGGGAAAAGAGTAGGTTAAGGGAATGGAACTAGGATGTGAGTAATGAATTTAAGATGCCAAGAGTAGCATTAGTTGAGAGAGTAATGAAGGTTAGAAGTTTGAATGAAAATCTGTAGCAATGAAGAAAGAAAATTGGTATAAGTGCTGGAATGAAGGGAGGAAAATGGTGTAAGTGGATGGATGGATTTAGCAATGAGTTTGATGGATGAACGAAGGTGAAGTAGAGGATTTAAATGGTGTTTAAACATGTAGGAAACATGTGAAATGAGTAGGAAAGATTGGGTGTGAATTGAGTAGAGTTTGGGATTCAAAATAAGTAATTAAAATGAGTACTGGGCTGGACCGACCCTAGGACCGATCCTAGCAGGGTCGGTCGACCCGAAAATCTGTAATCTCGAAAGCTTCTGCATCCGACCGACCCAGAGGACCGACTCTGTCTGGGTCGGTCGAGTGGGAACTTTTGGTTGCAAATGTCTCTGCAGCCGACCGACCCAGGGGACCGACCCTGCCTGGGTCGGTCTTGAAGATATTTTGAGTCGGATTCTTTCTGTAACCGACCGACCCAGTGGACCGACCCTGGCTGGGTCGGTCAGTCTGAAATTTTTCTGTAATCGAGTCTCTGCACCGACCGACCCAGGGACTGACCCAGGGGGTCGGTCGGGTCAAAAAAAATGTTTTAATTATATGACTATAGCAATCACATATAACATATATATGCCTATACACCCGTATGTAATATATGTAGTAATACACCATTGATGGAGTAATAATGGTAAGGAAGTAAGTAATTTTGTAAGAAAACAAGTTGTGAGGTAGTAAAGAAAAGAATGGTTTCATAACCAAGTATGAATGTAAAGAAGTAGTAAGTATACATTGAAAGTATTAATGAGGGAGTAAGTTAGATCATAATAGATCATTGATCATACTACTTCATGTATGTATAGGAGGAATCAAATAGTTGATCCCCAAAGGAACCGGTAGTAGAGCGTATTCGACGGTGAACGGTATGATTTCTTCATGCCCTGTATCCTAACTTGGTTACCCCGATTTGTGTGCTTATGTGATCACCAACAAGATAAATGCATGAATCGGATTTATATTGCACTTATATGTGTGTGAACTATATTGTTCTTGTTATTGCTCTTGAACTCATAGTTTGTATAATTCATGAAATGAATGGATGGAATGAAGTGTATGTGTAAGTATGAGCACTTGGTATGTATGTATGTATGGAAGTAAGTATGGACTTCTACTAATTCCCAACAACCTAACTCCTAACATGAGTAATGAGTAAAATGGAATGAGTAGAAGCCCGATATAGTTTCGGCCACGTGTGAGGATAAGGAACCACAAGAGGTTGGAACCGAATCCTGGCTATGATCTTTTCCCTGGACCAATTCCCTTTGTATGGGTAGCATCCTGGATTAGTGTGCCATCTCAAAGCCCGGTGGTGGGAGGTAGTACTCCTGCCCGGAGGTCATACCGACTTAACTGGAAGTAAAGTATGTAAGAAGTATGTATTGTTTGTATGGTCTTGACTATTGTAAGTCTTGACCCGGAGTAAAAGTATTGAGCACCCGATTAACCTGGGTGTGTAATAAGGCTAACAAGACCTTGTATGTATTGGAGAATTGTATCTCCGTGATGCGGTGAGTATGGTAATATGAATGAATGACTTGTATTGTATTCCTTGTATGCATTGTATGTATGTATGCGTGGTAAATGGATGTATTGTATTGTATTGTATGAAGCATGTATGTATGTGAATACCCCGAACTTAAATATAGGAATTAAAATTAATCTAATACGTATTTAAGGGCCTAATGGTACCTAATTAATATTGTAGGGAAAATAAATCCAAAAGAAATAAAGAAAACGCTTAAAAGGCGAAAAACGCTAAGTAAGCGTTAAATAACCATAGGAGGTATGAGACCTCGGTTAGCGTATTATATGGATTCTAAAGGTTTAATAAGACCTAAATAATATATGGGAACAACTCCCGAAGAAAACGGATCCAAAAAAGTATTAAAACGCTAATAGAACTTTAGAGCACGTTTTTCGAGAAAACCCGAAAACGCGACTTTAAGTGGTCAAACAGACCCGTAAAAATTATAAATCATTAAATAATAATTATTAAGCACCTATGGGAGCTTAACAGTCAATAAAATTAATTAAACGAGAAAATTCCGGAAAACGGGCCCGGTTAGTGAACGGTATCTAAACCGGGTAAAACAACGAGCGTTTTCTGTAAAAGACGAAAAACGCTCCAGCTAGTATACTATGTGGGGGCCGGTTTTTACTAGCTAAATAACCCCTCACACACCACATGTAACTAGCTAATTAAATAAGAGAGCTAAAAGCAAAAAGCAATAAAGTAAACATTACTTATTTCCCTCCCTCTCACCTCACTCTCACATTCACTCATCTCTCTCTTTCCTCTCCCCCTCCACCGATCTCTCCCTCCTCTCTCCCTCTGGTTGGGCGATTTTGGAGCTCCACAACAAGCCTCCCATGGCTTCTCATCTTCATCCTCATGCTCCACCCTCATGTAAGCTCCAAACTCGAAAATAAACTACATATTTGAACTCCCCTCATCCTCCTCTACACTTCTCTCTTTCAAAATCCAAAAATGAGGAAGTTCATTTTCGTGGGTATACCCCATTCAAAGAGAAAAGCACACCATTATGGAGCTTGGAGTCTCCTCTTTCCAACAAGGTAAAAATCTACATGAGAAACTCATGTTCTCTTCATTCTTCTTCACAACGATTTTTGCCCATTGTAACACTCCATTTTCTCTCTCTCTTTTGAGCTTAATATCAACCTTGCAATGGTGGTGGATTCACCTTGTTGAACCAAGGGCTAAAACCCCTCTTAAAAGCTCCAAAAGGTAAACCCTAGAAATTGTGTTCTAACACTTTAAATGAATTAGCATTAATTTAAGGATTAGTAGTTTAATTGCACTTGTTTTATGTGCTTTGGGTGGTGGGAATGGAGTTTGGTAACTCCATTCCCCATATGGCCGGTTTGGGCAAGAAAGAGAGAAGAAGGAGAAATGAAGAAGAAAGAAGGAATTAAGAGCTGAAGGTAAGAGCTCTTTACTAATGTTAATTTTGGTGCATTAGAGTAATGGAATGGGTAAACGAGTAAAAGAAACCAAACTAATGTATTAGTAGTGAAGTTTATGAAGTTTTGAGTATTTGAGAGTAAGTTTGAGTATTTGTGAAATTAGTAAGTGAATTGTAGGCCTTGGAGCCAAAGGATTGGGTATGAGTATTAGTATTGGTATTTGAAGAAGTATTGGTGAATGCATATTGTATTGATTGCTGGTAGGACCCTTGTAAGGGTGTGGCTAGAATAGGTATGAACTTGGTGAGAAAATGTGTGTATGGATAAGTAAGAAATGTAGAGGAACTATGGCAAAATCTTGATAGGATATGTATATGTATTGGACTTGGTGAATGGGAGAACCAAGGTATGTATTGAGGATAGTAGAGATGTTTAATGACCATGGTATGGTAGTAGTAGTATGAGAAGTAACAAGTGCAAAATCTGTAACAAAGTATATAGAAATGTATTGGAGAAGATAGGAAAGATTATTGTGCAAGAATTGGTAAGAAGAGTGTTGGACTTGGGTGTAGGTAATGTAATGACTTGGAGATGTATTTGGGATGCTAGGAGTAACATTGGTGGAGGAAATATTGAAGGGAAGGAGTTGTAGAAAAATCTGTAGCATTAGAGAAGGAAAAACTGTTGTAGGTGTTGAAAGGAAGTGAGGAAATTGTGTAAATTGTCTCATGGATTTAGTAATGGATTTGGTGGATGAAATAAGGTATTTAGGAAGCCTAAATGGCATTATATCATGTGGGATTACATGTAGGAACAATGGGGAAGTAATGGGTGAAAGAGAGGACTGAAAATAGAATTTAAAATGCAAATACTGGGCCGGACCGAACTTGCGACCGGACTTGCAAGTTCGGTCGAGCCCAGACTTACAAAGACGGGTGAGCTACTGGAATCGACCGGACTTGCGACCGGACATGCAAGTTCGGTCGGACCAGAAATTTTCCCCGTCTGTAACCTACTGGAATCGACGACCGAACTTGCGACCGGACTTGCAAGTTCGGTCGGCCAGAAAAATTTCCATCCTGTAACCTACTGGAATCGACCGGACTTGCGACCGGACATGCAAGTTCGGTCGGCCCAGAAAAATTTCCCGAGGATAGCTACTGGAATCGACCGAACTTGCGACCGGACTTGCAAGTTCGGTCGGGCCAGAAATTTCCGGTATAGATAGCTACTGGAATGGACCGGACTTGCAAGGTCGGTCGCAAGTCCGGTCCTGACAAAAAAAAAAAAAAAAAAAAATTTTAAATAAGAATGACATAATATATATATATATATATATATATATGTATATATATATGTATATGTATGTATATCCACATATACATGTACATGTAAGAAAGTAAACCTAAGTTAAGTAAGAAAGTAAGACTTTAGGTAAAGAAAAGTAAATAAGTAATGTGTAAGTAAGAAGTGTGAGGACATAGTAAGTACGAATTAAGTAATAATAGTTAGATTAATCATTTGAATGTATGTATATCATAGGATTTGAATTGTGAATACCGGAGGAACGTTGGGATACAAGTACAACGGTGAAAGGTATGATTTCTTCATGCCCTGTATCCTAATCTGGTTACCCCGATTTGTGTGCTTATTTGATCACCTAAATAAGATAAATGCATGAATCGGACTATATTGCACTTACTTGTGCTTGACTTATGTGTTCTTGATATTTATTGTCTTGAACACTAGTTTGTATAATTCATGAAATAGTGGGGAAATAGATAAATTGTATTTGTACCTTGTAGTGATACTTGTGTATTGTAGTTGTATTCGTATGTATGTGTATATGGGTATTGTATTATTGTGGCTTGAATGTTGACTTGTGCTAATTCCAACTAGCTAACTCCAACTTAAGTGAGTAAATTGGAATGAGTACAAGTCCGATATAGCTTCGGCCACGCGTGAGGATGAGGGTGACACAAGAGGTGTGATCCGATTCCGGTTTCGTAAGCTGGTCCACGGCCCAAATCCCTTAAGTTGGTAGCATCCTGGATTAGTGAACCAAGTAAATCCCGGAGGTGGGACGGTTGTAGTCCCCAGGGCCGGAGTCCCGACGACCTAAACTGTGAGTAAGAGTAAGAGTAATAAGTTGGATCCGTATACGAGTATGAATAGTATGTGTATGAAGTAACGAGTAAAAGAGGTAATCTCCACCCATTAACCCGGTGGACCAATGAAGCTAACCAGAATTGTATATGTGTATGTCCTGAGTATTTGTACTTGAGAACAAGGTAAGTAAGTATTTTGTGGTATATGATTCCTTGTATGTAATGAAATGTATGTATGTATGTCCGCGTAAGTTCATTGTGTAATCGTGTATAAGAGCATGTAAGCATGTATGTTGTATGAAAATGAACCGCATGATACGACCAAGTGGTCGGCGTACCCTCACTAGTACGGGGGTATGCGGTTATCATGCTCGGCGAAAGCTGACCCCTTCGGGGGACATTTTTTAGTGTGCAGGTACTGAGCCGGTGTTGGTCAAGGAAAGAGACCGATGGCTACACATGGAATACTAGAAGTAGAACGTAGAGGTGTGCCAAGTGACCCACCCTTGTATTTAGTAGGTAAGTAGTTTGTGAGGAATGGGTAGTGTATAAGCTCATGAGGAGTATGTACGAAATTGAAGGAAGTGTTGGTAATTGTACTTGGAACCTAGTAAACTCGGTATGTAGATTGTATGGTATTGAACTTGAGTATTGTAATGAATGGATGTTGTAGTATTTGAGTTCGGTAATTGGAGTAGGTAGATGATAGTGTGTAGTACTCGGATATTCGCGGTCCATCAGCCCGATACTGTAAGTAAAGTAGTGGCCTTGTTAGTCACGGTGGGTGACTAACAGCATGTGTATCACCCAATTATGTAGAATAGTGATTATCCGCTGGCGTGTATCTGGTATGTAAGGAGATTGGACGGTAAGTATTGCATTAATGGTAGGGGTGTTACAAAAAGTGGTATCAGAGCGAAAGTATCGCTCTGACGAATGGAAATACCGAGTTAGGAATACCGAGTTAGGAATTAGAAGCTTAGGGCTAAGGGCCTGATCAGTGTAGTAAACATTAAATATGCCTAGTTAGGAAACTACCGGTGAGTACCGGATGCTACAATACCAGTCCCGCCCGCCGCAAACGCCCCATGGTATAACTTGGGAAAGGACGCCAGAGAGAAGGAAAGTCCTCTCGTACTCGGGGAAACCCGGTCTGGCAGTTGTGAAGCAATCACACAGTAAACAAGAACCGACGCGTAGTAGATTCCAAGAAATGGAAGATCCGGAGATGAATCCCGGTTGAACAATAATGCCGCACTTAATAGCGGGGGAATAAGCACTCCAACCACAAGGAGGCTACAACTTACAACAGCATGGGGCGACATGCTTAGCAGTCGCAGAACCTAGCTAAACAACCAGCATCAGGAAAGGAAGCGCTAAACGTACAACGAAATGGAAAGGGAGCAGTAATGGGACCCGAGACACAAGTCTGCGGGACAACAGTAATAGCCAAGCAGCACCACCAACGGCATACTAGCTGGCTAAGAACATAGTCAGAAGCGATTAACCCCAAATTACAACGCCAAAGGGCTGCAATACCTGGCCAATATGGCTCAGACAACTTCAAGGACAACCAGGAGATATAATACAATAGGACTACAAGAGTAGAGCCTAAACAAGGTAGGCTCAGTAACCACCACAAATGTGTGGGAACGAGCCACAAGGAACGACGCAAAACCAAATAGAATGGGAGTCTCCAAGGATTGGAGAAACATCCCGACTATCAACAATCACGTCAAGATCATTAAGAAGCTACCTAAAGGAGCGAGTATACCAATTGCAGATCAACAAGATCAAGGGAAAGGTCAACAAGACTACTAAATACCAGCAGAAACCATACCAAGATTGGTATAGGATTATCCAAAAACCACCGATACCGCGCACTTGCCAAGGCAAGTGCAGTAAAGACAGAGATATGTAAAGGAAGACTAAATACGTCACAAGTACATAGTAATGTACGGTACAGTGGCCCGACCACTGTACTTAGCATACCAGTCAGTGGGAGGCTAGACTTGGTCAAGACCTCAAACATGGCTATGCCATGAGAGATTTCTTTTAACACTGGACCATTGTTTTAAAACCCAAAATTTTCTTTTCAAAACCACAACCCTCTTTTAAAAACCTTGGAATTTAAAACCAGACCAACAACATTATGGTGAGCATCATGGGATGATACAAGAGGAGTTGGCAACAGAATACTTCACCTAGGCGTGTGACGAACACTACGAGTATACCCGTTACGGGATGTGGGACAACTGCACTCCGAAGGAGCTTGCGGGCCTGACATATAGTTGGGTAAGTGGTAACGTATCAACATGGTACCCCACGTATGTATACATGTAGTGTACGACGCACGGGAAGTAGTCAACTCCGTTCTACGACCATGAGTGAGTTCAAATCAGAACAGCTGGATACCTCAGACGATCAAGTATAAAGGAACTCAGAGAATCCATCTGAAGATAAGGAATGAAGATTGGGAAGTGCAAAAAGCACCGACTAGTAAGTATAGACATTGGATATGACTCAAATAATTCAAGCAATTACCTGACAGCTGGATGGGATTCCCAGCCTAAACACAGTAAGGCGAATGCCTAATGTGAACTTAACAATGCTCAACAAACGGGGCGGAGTTCCCAAGAGCGATCACAAGATTACCACAAAGTATAATCTATCATTGAAGAGGATATTAAACCCAGTCTTAAACACTAGGAACAAGTATAAACAGACTACCCAAGAACGGGAGACGTTATAACCCAAAAAGGGATAACTCAAAATCTAATACCACAAGGCGGTATAGTAGGCACAGCATACCATAAACACTAGCCGGATGTAACGGCATAACCTAACAACACCCAGGAGCAATCCTTGAAGGGTGTCTGAGTTGACAACAGTCGAACAATAGCGACGTGATAAAAGCACAGAAGCTAGAACGAACACTCGGTTAGGACACCGAAGGGATTTCGCTTAATAGGAAATACCCTAAAATACCAAAAGGCACTGATTAACATCAGAATGCTAGAAAGGGCCTCCTATGAACGGAAGCGTGATGGCACGACTTGCCATGGAGCCCAGTAATACCTCCAACCTATGGTGTACACAAGGAGTGGAAACAGATGTAAGCAGCTTGCAAAGAGCATAGCTCGCAACAATACGGCTTAAAAGCCATCAACCAACTATGTTATGTAAACCTTAAAGGTTGCATAACCCACACCATTCGATAACAAGACTTGCAAGAGATATTGTCTCATACGACAAGAAATCAACAACTGGACCATCAGTTCAAACCCAACATCCTGAGTGGCTTGGAGTAATGGCCATCTCAGTGTCACCGTCACTAGAACACCAGTCTAGTATACAGTTGACGAGATCTAATTACCCTTCATGCTACTGTAGCTAATAACACAGAGGCATAAGAATCAGGAAAATGCCAACATTGGCCTAGTCCACATTTTGACACTACGAGAACCCAAGGGAAGGTACTCCCCGTTAGCCAAAGACCACCGATGTGGTGAAGATGGGAACCCTTAGAAAGGCTTCCATCTATTATAACAGTAAAGCCTACGCATATAGATGCTGCCAAGAGGCGATCGAACAAGAAAAGACATTCCAAACTATTATGACTTAAAGGAGTAAGTATACTTCACATGCACCTAAGCATGTGTGAACCACTGTATAAACACCAACATGGTAAACCTCATCACGAAACTTATGAGTGGAAACAGACCTCTCAACAAGAACTTCATCTATCAATGATAGAACGGGACCAGAAAACCCTTGAAGTTTCTTGGGATGTCCCGGTGATGTACATACAAAGTAAGACCACACAGCTGGAGCCTATAACCGATGCTCGGCACTGGAAGGACAATGGTTGTCAAAAACAATCAATGTGAGTGCACATTGCACACCATGAATGACCAACGCTCAAGAGAGCCTGTAACCCGATAAATTACTTCATCCATTATCAACCAAGATAATTGGTAAATGGTATCATAAATGATGGAAATAATGTGAGGTAAGCCAACCTACACATGAAACCTAAACTGAAATAAAACATCCCCACAATGGGAAGATAATAGTAGCGCGGTATGCTACAACAATCATCATACATATGAACTAGGAAACCCCTAGTGTACTTACGCCATAAGGAAATGGTGCCTATGACAATGGCAAGGAGTAAAGAGAAAACTATCACAATAACAGAAACAGTAAGAACGACGTTGTACAATGAGTAAGAATACGGTGCGCAACAAGCGACCGACAAGAGGAAGTAGCAGATAACGACACGGAGTATAAGTATGGAAGACAGGCAGAGATATTCTTTTCTATCACATAAATGACTTACTGTCAAGCGTTTACGCCTCTGCACTCTGTATGACTGAGTGTTTTGGTATTGCACTTGCGCAGCTAATGATCTAATGGGATGGCTAGGGATATGGAGAATGTAAACCGTAGTAAACCTTTCTTTTCACCAACAAACATGGCACTAGCCAGTTCAGCAAACTTAGCAACAAACCGTGCGGCCTAAGGCCAAAGAAGCACGAAGAGTGTACAATACACTAACAATCACAAAGTGTGAATTCCAATGGAATGAGGATGAAAAGAGACGTAAGAAGTCACTAGGACCGACGCATAGAATGCAAGGTCATACAAGTAAAGAACACTTGTACTGAACCAGGGAAACTGGTAGAATTCAGAAGCTAGTGACACCAGAGGAAGCACTACAACTAAGTAGTGACTTAACCTCGCCCGACAATAAGTCGGAGGAGCTTAACGAATAATCGTAGAGGCACGAATAGCATGTGCAGAAGATTACCAGAGAGCTGGTTATAAACCTTAAACTCATTGAGTTCAAACACGGTAAAAGAATACCGCATTTGTTATAAACCTTATGCCCATAATAGACGGATAAAAGGTGACGCATAGTACATTAAGGATAGCACGAAGGGTAAATAACCCGAGTTATCAGGGTCGCGCAGCAGAAGCTAGTGGGCCCCAGCTAGTAAGTATAGCAAATGGCTATTAATGCCTTGAAGCCTAATAGGCTAGAACCGAATTAATGATGAGTTAAATAAACTCATATAGAAATCCTTGGTGCAAAGACTAAACCATTGGTATGGTTGAGACCCTTTGACCAGAGTATACTGTATAATGTACCGTAGTGAAGCTAAACGCTTCAGATTGCCCAATTAATTAAACCAATGTTTAATAATAATAACACATGGTAGATTACGTGGGCGTAATCCCTTTTAAGGGGGGTAGAGCGAAAACCGCTTAATGTAAGTTTTTATAATAAAACACTCAAACCGTAATGTGCATAGCACAAATGAGAATCAAATTGATGAATGGTACTATGTTAAACAAACATAAGTACTCATTCATATTGAATCGTGGTAACTAAGCATTAGACATGCAAATACCATAGGGTGAATAGACCCATCTTGTAACACCAGTGTAAGAGTATTGGTAAAGAAGTAAGGAGTAGTGGACGGAGCTCCACAAGTATTGTAACCTTTGAAGAAGTAGTACGAAATGAATGAGGATAGTAGATGAATGAAGTTTATGAGTAGTGGAATCGCAAGTAAATTATTTGAAACAATTGAAGACAACTAAATCTTAGAAATGAAGTATTCCTTAGTTAGAATGTAGGATATGATGGTGAGTAATGGATGAAAGCAGTGAAGGCTGAGGAAGTGAGCACTTAGGTATTGAACCACGGAGTAAAGCATTTGGGAAGTAGAGTGGGGAGGATTGATGGATTGATTCCATCCTTTGGAGATGTATGAATTTGTAATCATGACTAGGAAGAGTAAAAAGATAGAAAATGGAAATAATTGCATTATTTGATTGTTTGAAACTGATGTGGGAAGTCGAACTTGATCCTGATCAGATCAAGGGAAACCGAACACAAATTGGAGTGGAAAGATAGTTCAACACTGATGCTGATCACATCAGGGTCGAATGATTCTTGAAGCTCCCCTCAAGTGGTCACAAGAATCACACATAGAATAGATGTAATGAATATAAATTGAAATTTGGAGTTGTATGCTTTAGAAAGACTTTCTAATTAGTAGTTGTAAAAGAATTTTCTTAGACTGGAAAGTAAGTAATTGTTAGAAGCTTATACCGGAGAGTATAGTAGTGTAGCATGTTGTATCATTCCAAGGGCAGCAGGACATAGAGGAGTCCTGTGTCGAGACGACCTGGGTGCCTGCGGGATTGTAATGTGTATTGCATTGCTTTGGGGATAGCTTTGCACTATATGTATGTATGAATCTTGTAAGAGGAACCGGACGGCCGATGGTAATGTGGATTGGAGTAAGTATGGTACATTGGTATGATAGGGAAAGAAACCTTGAGTAATGGAATTAGGAATTAGTAAGGAGGAAGAATGTATGACCGCAGTATTAGACAAGTATGAATGAGTAAGTATAGTAATCCCATAACCTCGAACAACTTTGAGGACAAAGTTCTTAAGGGGGGTAGATTGAAATACCCCGAACTTAAATATAGGGATTAAAATTAATCTAATACGTATTTAAGGGCCTAATGGTACCTAATTAATATTGTAGGGAAAATAAATCCAAAAGAAATAAAGAAAACGCTTAAAAGGCGAAAAACGCTAAGTAAGCGTTAAATAACCATAGGAGGTATGAGACCTCGGTTAGCGTATTATATGGATTCTAAAGGTTTAATAAGACCTAAATAATATATGGGAACAACTCCCGAAGAAAACGGATCCAAATAAGTATTAAAACGCTAATAGAACTTTAGAGCACGTTTTTCGAGAAAACCCGAAAACGCGACTTTAAGTGGTCAAACAGACCCGTAAAAATTATAAATCATTAAATAATAATTATTAAGCACCTATGGGAGCTTAACAGTCAATAAAATTAATTAAACGAGAAAATTCCGGAAAACGGGCCCGGTTAGTGAACGGTATCTAAACCGGGTAAAACAACGAGCGTTTTCTGTAAAAGACGAAAAACGCTCCAGCTAGTATACTATGTGGGGGCCGGTTTTTACTAGCTAAATAACCCCTCACACACACACATGTAACTAGCTAATTAAATAAGAGAGCTAAAAGCAAAAAGCAATAAAGTAAACATTACTTTATTTCCCTCCCTCTCACCTCACTCTCACATTCACTCATCTCTCTCTTTCCTCTCCCCCTCCACCGATCTCTCCCTCCTCTCTCCCTCTGGTTGGGCGATTTTGGAGCTCCACAACAAGCCTCCCATGGCTTCTCATCTTCATCCTCATGCTCCACCCTCATGTAAGCTCCAAACTCGAAAATAACTACATATTTGAACTCCCCTCATCCTCCTCTACACTTCTCTCTTTTCAAAATCCAAAAATGAGGAAGTTCATTTTCGTGGGTATACCCCATTCAAAGAGAAAAGCACACCATTATGGAGCTTGGAGTCTCCTCTTTCCAACAAGGTAAAAATCTACATGAGAAACTCATGTTCTCTTCACTCTTCTTCACAACCGATTTTTGCCCCATTGTAACACTCCATTTTCTCTCTCTCTTTTGAGCTTAATATCAACCTTGCAATGGTGGTGGATTCACCTTGTTGAACCAAGGGCTAAAACCCCTCTTAAAAGCTCCAAAAGGTAAACCCTAGAAATTGTGTTCTAACACTTTAAATGAATTAGCATTAATTTAAGGATTAGTAGTTTAATTGCACTTGTTTTATGTGCTTTGGGTGGTGGGAATGGAGTTTGGTAACTCCATTCCCCATATGGCCGGTTTGGGCAAGAAAGAGAGAAGAAGGAGAAATGAAGAAGAAAGAAGGAATTAAGAGCTGAAGGTAAGAGCTCTTTACTAATGTTAATTTTGGTGCATTAGAGTAATGGAATGGGTAAACGAGTAAAAGAAACCAAACTAATGTATTAGTAGTGAAGTTTATGAAGTTTTGAGTATTTGAGAGTAAGTTTGAGTATTTGTGAAATTAGTAAGTGAATTGTAGGCCTTGGAGCCAAAGGATTGGGTATGAGTATTAGTATTGGTATTTGAAGAAGTATTGGTGAATGCATATTGTATTGATTGCTGGTAGGACCCTTGTAAGGGTGTGGCTAGAATAGGTATGAACTTGGTGAGAAAATGTGTGTATGGATAAGTAAGAAATGTAGAGGAACTATGGCAAAATCTTGATAGGATATGTATATGTATTGATGACTTGGTGAATGGGAGAACCAAGGTATGTATTGAGGATAGTAGAGATGTTTAATGACCATGGTATGGTAGTAGTAGTATGAGAAGTAACAAGTGCAAAATCTGTAACAAAGTATATAGAAATGTATTGGAGAAGATAGGAAAGATTATTGTGCAAGAATTGGTAAGAAGAGTGTTGGACTTGGGTGTAGGTAATGTAATGACTTGGAGATGTATTTGGGATGCTAGGAGTAACATTGGTGGAGGAAATATTGAAGGGAAGGAGTTGTAGAAAAATCTGTAGCATTAGAGAAGGAAAAACTGTTGTAGGTGTTGAAAGGAAGTGAGGAAATTGTGTAAATTGTCTCATGGATTTAGTAATGGATTTGGTGGATGAAATAAGGTATTTTAGGAAGCCTAAATGGCATTATATCATGTGGGATTACATGTAGGAACAATGGGGAAGTAATGGGTGAAAGAGAGGACTGAAAATAGAATTTAAAATGCAAATACTGGGCCGGACCGAACTTGCGACCGGACTTGCAAGTTCGGTCGAGCCCAGACTTACAAAGACGGGTGAGCTACTGGAATCGACCGGACTTGCGACCGGACATGCAAGTTCGGTCGGACCAGAAATTTTCCCCGTCTGTAACCTACTGGAATCGACCGAACTTGCGACCGGACTTGCAAGTTCGGTCGGCCAGAAAAATTTCCATCCTGTAACCTACTGGAATCGACCGGACTTGCGACCGGACATGCAAGTTCGGTCGGCCCAGAAAAATTTCCCGAGGATAGCTACTGGAATCGACCGAACTTGCGACCGGACTTGCAAGTTCGGTCGGGCCAGAAATTTCCGGTATAGATAGCTACTGGAATGGACCGGACTTGCAAGGTCGGTCGCAAGTCCGGTCCTGACAAAAAAAAAAAAAAAAAAAATTTTAAATAAGAATGACATATATATATATATTATATATATATATTATATATATATAGTATATGTATGTATATCCACATATACATGTACATGTAAGAAAGTAAACCTAAGTTAAGTAAGAAAGTAAGACTTTAGGTAAAGAAAAGTAAATAAGTAATGTGTAAGTATAAGAAGTGTGAGGACATAGTAAGTACGAATTAAGTAATAATAGTTAGATTAATCATTTGAATGTATGTATATCATAGGATTTGAATTGTGAATACCGGAGGAACGTTGGGATACAAGTACAACGGTGAAAGGTATGATTTCTTCATGCCCTGTCCTAATCTGGTTACCCCGATTTGTGTGCTTATTTGATCACCTAAATAAGATAAATGCATGAATCGGACTTATTGCACTTACTTGTGCTTGACTTATGTGTTCTTGATATTTATTGTCTTGAACACTAGTTTGTATAATTCATGAAATATGTGGATGAAGATAAATTGTATTTGTACCTTGTAGTGTACTTGTGTATTGTATTGTATTTCGTATGTATGTGTATATGGGTATTGTATTATTGTGGCTTGAATGTTGACTTGTGCTAATTCCTAACTAGCTAACTCCTAACTTAAGTGAGTAAATTGGAATGAGTACAAGTCCGATATAGCTTCCCACGCGTGAGGATGAGGTGACACAAGAGGTTGGATCCGATTCCTGGTTCGTAAGCTGGTCCACGGCCCAAATCCCTTAAGTGGGTAGCATCCTGGATTAGTGAACCAAGTAAATCCCGGAGGTGGGACGGTGTAGTCCCCAGGGCCGGAGGTCCCGACGACTTAACTTGAGTAAGAGTAAGAGTAGTAAGTATGGATATCCGTAAGTATGAGTATGATATGTATGTGTATGAAGTAACGAGTAAAAGAGTAATCTCCACCCGATTAACCCGGGTGGACCAATGAAGCTAACCAGAATTGTATATTGTGTATGTACTGCGTATGTGTACTTGAGAACAAGGTAAGTAAGTATTTGATGGTATATGTATTCCTTGTATGTAATGAAATGTATGTATGTATGTCCGCGTAAGTTCATTGTTGTATCGTGTATAAGAGCATGTAAGCATGTATGTTGTATGAAAATGAACCGCATGTATACGACCAAGTGGTCGGCGTACCCTCACTAGTACGCGGGGTATGCGGTTATCATGCTCGGCGAAAGCTGACCCCTTCGGGGGACATTTTTTAGTGTGCAGGTACTGAAGCCGGTGTGGTCAAGGAAAGAGACCGGTGGCTACACATGGATAACTAGAAGTAGAACGTAGAGGTGTGCCAAGTGACACACCCTTGTATTTAGTAAGTAAGTAGTTTGTGAGGAATGGGTAGTGTATAAGCTCATGAGGAGTATGTACGAAATTGAAGGAAGTGTTGTAATTGTACTTGGAACCTAGTAAACTCGGTATGTAGATTGTATGGTATTGAACTTGGAGTATTGTAATGAATGGGATGTTGTAGTATTTGATTCGGTAATTGGTAGGTATGATAAGTGTGTAGTACTCGGATATTCCGGTCCATCAGACCGATACTGTAAGTAGAAGTAGTGGCCTTGTTAGTCACGTGGGTGACTAACAGCATTGTATCACCCAAGTATGTAAGAATATATCCGCTGCGTGTATCTGGTATGTAAGGAGATTGGACGTAAGTATTGCATTAATGGTAGGGGTGTTACAAAAAGTGGTATCAGAGCGAAGTATCGCTCTGACGACTGGAAATACCGAGTTTAGGAATACCGAGTTAGGAATTAGAAGCTTAGGGCTAAGGGCTGAGTGTTAGCATTAGAAATATGCTAGTTAGGAACTACCGGTGAGTACCGGATGCCTACAATACCAGTCCCGCCCGCCGCAAACCCCCATGGTATAACTTGGGAAAGGACGCCAGAGAGAAGGAAAGTCCTCTCATACTCGGGGAACCCGGTCTGGCAGTTGTGAAGCAATCACACAGTAAACAAGAACCGACGCGTAGTAGATTCCAAGAAATGGAAGATCCGGAGATGAATCCCGGTTGAACAATAATGCCGCACTTAATAGCGGGGGAATAAGCACTCCAACCACAAGGAGGCTACAACTTACAACAGCATGGGGCGACATGCTTAGCAGTCGCAGAACCTAGCTAAACAACCAGCATCAGGAAAGGAAGCGCTAAACGTACAACGAAATGGAAAGGGCAGTAATGGGACCCGAGACACAAGTCTGCGGGACAACAGTAATAGCCAAGCAGCACCACCAACGGCATACTATGGCTAAGAACATAGTCAGAAGCGATTAACCCCAAATTACAACGCCAAAGGGCTGCAATACCTGGCCAATATGGCTCAGACAACTTCAAGGACAACCATGAGATATAATACAATAGGACTACAAGAGTAGAGCCTAAACAAGGTAGGCTCAGTAACCGCCACAATGTGTGGAACGAGCCACAAGGAACGACGCAAAACCAAATAGAATGGGAGTCTCCAAGGATTGGAGAAACATCCCGACTATCAACAATCACGTCAAGATCATTAAGAAGCTACCTAAAGGAGCGAGTATACCAATTGCAGATCAACAAGATCAAGGGAAAGGTCAACAAGACTACTAAATACCAGCAGAAACCATACCAAGATTGGTATAGGATTATCCAAAAACCACCGATACCGCGCACTTGCCAAGGCAAGTGCGTAAAGACAGAGATATGTAAAGGAAGACTAAATACGTCACAAGTACATAGTAATGTACGGTACAGTGGCCCGACCACTGTACTTAGAGCATACCAGTCAGTGGGAGGCTAGACTTGGTCAAGACCTCAAACATGGCTATGCCATGAGAGATTTCTTTTAACACTGGACCATTGTTTTAAAACCCAAAATTTTCTTTCAAAACCACAACCCTCTTTTAAAAACCTTGGAATTTAAAACCAGACCAACAACATTATGGTGAGTATCATGGGATGATACAAGAGGAGTTGGCAACAGAATACTTCACCTAGGCGTGTGACGAACACTACGAGTATACCCGTTACGGGATGTGGGACAACTGCACTCCGAAGGAGCTTGCGGGCCTGACATATAGTTGGGTAAGTGGTAACGTATCAACATGGTACCCCACGTATGTATACATGTAGTGTACGACGCACGGGAAGTAGTCAACTCCGTTCTACGGACCATGAGTGAGTTCAAATCAGAACAGCTGGATACCTCAGACGATCAAGTATAAAGGAACTCAGAGAATCCATCTGAAGATAAGGAATGAAGATTGGGAAGTGCAAAAAGCACCGACTAGTAAGTATAGACATTGGATATGACTCAAAATTCAAGCAATTACCTGACAGCTGGATGGGATTCCCAGCCTAAACACAGTAAGGCGAATGCCTAATGTGAACTTAACAATGCTCAACAAACGGGGCGGAGTTCCCAAGAGCGATCACAAGATTACCACAAAGTATAATCTATCATTGAAGAGGATATTAAACCCAGTCTTAAACACTAGGAACAAGTATAACAGACTACCCAAGAACGGGAGACGTTATAACCCAAAAGGGATAACTCAAAATCTAATACCACAAGGCGGTATAGTAGGCACAGCATACCATAAACACTAGCCGGATGTAACGGCATAACCTAACAACACCCAGGAGCAATCCTTGAAGGGTGTCTGAGTTGACAACAGTCGAACAATAGCGACGTGATAAAACAGCAAGCTAGAACGAACACTCGGTTAGGACACCGAAGGGATTTCGCTTAATAGGAAATACCCTAAAATACCAAAAGGCACTGATTAACATCAGAATGCTAGAAAGGGCCTCCTATGAACGGAAGCGTGATGGCACGACTTGCCATGGAGCCCAGTAATACCTCCAACCTATGGTGTACACAAGGAGTGGAAACAGATGTAAGCAGCTTGCAAAGAGCATAGCTCGCAACAATACGGCTTAAAAGCCATCAACCAACTATGTTATGTAAACCTTAAAGGTTGCATAACCCACACCATTCGATAACAAGACTTGCAAGAGATATTGTCTCATACGACAAGAAATCAACAACTGGACCATCAGTTCAAACCCAACATCCTGAGTGGCTTGGAGTAATGGCCATCTCAGTGTCACCGTCACTAGAACACCAGTCTAGTATACAGTTGACGAGATCTAATTACCCTTCATGCCTACTGTAGCTAATAACACAGAGGCATAAGAATCAGGAAAATGCCAACATTGGCCTAGTCCACATTTTGACACTACGAGAACCCAAGGGAAGGTACTCCCCGTTAGCCAAAGACCACCGATGTGGTGAAGATGGGAACCCTTAGAAAGGCTTCCATCTATTATAACAGTAAAGCCTACGCATATAGATGCTGCCAAGAGGCGATCGAACAAGAAAAGACATTCCAAACTATTATGACTTAAAGGAGTAAGTATACTTCACATGCACCTAAGCATGTGTGAACCACTGTATAAACACCAACATGGTAAACCTCATCACGAAACTTATGAGTGGAAACAGACCTCTCAACAAGAACTTCATCTATCAATGATAGAACGGGACCAGAAAACCCTTGAAGTTTCTTGGGATGTCCCGGTGATGTACATACAAAGTAAGACCACACAGCTGGAGCCTATAACCGATGCTCGGCACTGGAAGGACAATGGTTGTCAAAAACAATCAATGTGAGTGCACATTGCACACCATGAATGACCAACGCTCAAGAGAGCCTGTAACCCGATAAATTACTTCATCCATTATCAACCAAGATAATTGGTAAATGGTATCATAAATGATGGAAATAATGTGAGGTAAGCCAACCTACACATGAAACCTAAACTGAAATAAAACATCCCCACAATGGGAAGATAATAGTAGCGCGGTATGCTACAACAATCATCATACATATGAACTAGGAAACCCCTAGTGTACTTACGCCATAAGGAAATGGTGCCTATGACAATGGCAAGGAGTAAAGAGAAAACTATCACAATAACAGAAACAGTAAGAACGACGTTGTACAATGAGTAAGAATACGGTGCGCAACAAGCGACCGACAAGAGGAAGTAGCAGATAACGACACGGAGTATAAGTATGGAAGACAGGCAGAGATATTCTTTTCTATCACATAAGTGACTTACTGTCAAGCGTTTACGCCTCTGCACTCTGTATGACTGAGTGTTTTGGTATTGCACTTGCGCAGCTAATGATCTAATGGGATGGCTAGGGATATGGAGAATGTAAACCGTAGTAAACCTTTCTTTTCACCAACAAACATGACACTAGCCAGTTCAGCAAACTTAGCAACAAACCGTGCGGCCCAAGGCCAAAGAAGCACGAAGAGTGTACAATACACTAACAATCACAAAGTGTGAATTCCAATGGAATGAGGAGTGAAAAGAGACGTAAGAAAGTCACTAGGACCGACACATATCAATGCAAGGTCATACAAGTAAAGAACACTTGTACAGAACCAGGGAAACTGGTAGAATTCAGAAGCTAGTGACACCAGAGGAAGCACTACAACTAAGTAGTGACTTAACCTCGCCCGACAATAAGTCGGAGGAGCTTAACGAATAATCGTAGAGGCACGAATAGCATGTGCAGAAGATTACCAGAGAGCTGGTTATAAACCTTAAACTCATTGAGTTCAAACACGGTAAAAGAATACCGCATTTGTTTAATAAACCTTATGCCCATAATAGACGGATAAAAGGTGACGCATAGTACATTAAGGATAGCACGAAGGGTAAATAACCCGAGTTATCAGGGTCGCGCAGCAGAAGCTAGTGGGCCCCAGCTAGTAAGTATAGCAAATGGCTATTAATGCCTTGAAGCCTAATAGGCTAGAACCGAATTAATGATGAGTTAAATAAACTCATATAGAAATCCTTGGTGCAAAGACTAAACCATTGGTATGGTTGAGACCCTTTGACCAGAGTATACTGTATAATGTACCGTAGTGAAGCTAAACGCTTCAGATTGCCCAATTAATTAAACCAATGTTTAATAATAATAACACATGGTAGATTACGTGGGCGTAATCCCTTTTAAGGGGGGTAGAGCGAAAACCGCTTAATGTAAGTTTTTATGAACAAAACACTCAAACCGTAATGTGCATAGCACAAATGAGAATCAAATTGATGAATGGTACTATGTTAAACAAACATAAGTACTCATTCATATTGAATCGTGGTAACTAAGCATTAGACATGCAAATACCATAGGGTGAATAGACCCATCTTGTAACACCAGTGTAAGAGTATTGGTAAAGAAGAGTAAGGAGTAGTGGACGGAGCTCCACAAGTATTGTAACCTTTGAAGAAGTAGTACGAAATGAATGAGGATAGTAGATGAATGAAGTTTATGAGTAGTGGAATCGCAAGTAAATTATTTGAAACAATTGAAGACAACTAAATCTTAGAAATGAAGTATTCCTTAGTTAGAATGTAGGATATGATGGTGAGTAATGGATGAAAGCAGTGAAGGCTGAGGAAGTGAGCACTTAGGTATTGAACCACGGAGTAAAGCATTTGGGAAGTAGAGTGGGGAGGATTGATGGATTGATTCCATCCTTTGAGATGTATGAATTTGTAATCATGACTAGGAAGAGTAAAAAGATAGAAAATGGAAATAATTGCATTATTTGATGGTTTGAAACTGATGTGGGAAGTCGAACTTGATCCTGATCAGATCAAGGGAAACCGAACACAAATTGGAGTGGAAAGATAGTTCAACACTGATGCTGATCACATCAGGGTCGAATGATTCTTGAAGCTCCCCTCAAGTGGTCACAAGAATCACACATAGAATAGATGTAATGAATATAAATTGAAATTTGGAGTTGTATGCTTAGAAAGACTTTCTAATTAGTAGTTGTAAAAGAATTTTCTTAGACTGGAAAGTAAGTAATTGTTAGAAGCTTATACCGGAGAGTATAGTAGTGTAGCATGTTGTATCATTCCAAGGGCAGCAGGACATAGAGGAGTCCTGTGTCGAGACGACCTGGGTGCCTGCGGGATTGTAATGTGTATTGCATTGCTTTGGGGATAGCTTTGCACTATATGTATGTATGAATCTTGTAAGAGGAACCGGACGGCCGATGGTAATGTGGATTGGAGTAAGTATGGTACATTGGTATGATAGGGAAAGGAGAAACCTTGAGTAATGGAATTAGGAATTAGTAAGGAGGAAGAATGTATGACCGCAGTATTAGACAAGTATGAATGAGTAAGTATAGTAATCCCATAACCTCGAACAACTTTGAGGACAAAGTTCTTAAGGGGGGTAGATTGAAATACCCCGAACTTAAATATAGGGATTAAAATTAATCTAATACGTATTTAAGGGCCTAATGGTACCTAATTAATATTGTAGGGAAAATAAATCCAAAAGAAATAAAGAAAACGCTTAAAAGGCGAAAAACGCTAAGTAAGCGTTAAATAACCATAGGAGGTATGAGACCTCGGTTAGCGTATTATATGGATTCTAAAGGTTTAATAAGACCTAAATAATATATGGGAACAACTCCCGAAGAAAACGGATCCAAATAAAGTATTAAAACGCTAATAGAACTTTAGAGCACGTTTTTCGAGAAAACCCGAAAACGCGACTTTAAGTGGTCAAACAGACCCGTAAAAATTATAAATCATTAAATAACAATTATTAAGCACCTATGGGAGCTTAACAGTCAATAAAATTAATTAAACGAGAAAATTCCGGAAAACGGGCCCGGTTAGTGAACGGTATCTAAACCGGGTAAAACAACAAGCGTTTTCTGTAAAAGACGAAAAACGCTCCAGCTAGTATACTATGTGGGGCCGGTTTTTACTAGCTAAATAACCCCTCACACACACACATGTAACTAGCTAATTAAATAAGAGAGCTAAAAGCAAAAAGCAATAAAGTAAACATTACTTTATTTCCCTCCCTCTCACCTCACTCTCACATTCACTCATCTCTCTCTTCCCTCTCCCCCTCCACCGATCTCTCCCTCCTCTCTCCCTCTGGTTGGGCGATTTTGGAGCTCCACAACAAGCCTCCCATGGCTTCTCATCTTCATCCTCATGCTCCACCCTCATGTAAGCTCCAAACTCGAAAATAACTACATATTTGAACTCCCCTCATCCTCCTCTACACTTCTCTCTTTTCAAAATCCAAAAATGAGGGAGTTCATTTTCGTGGGTATACCCCATTCAAAGAGAAAAGCACACCATTATGGAGCTTGGAGTCTCCTCTTTCCAACAAGGTAAAAATCTACATGAGAAACTCATGTTCTCTTCATTCTTCTTCACAACCGATTTTTGCCCCATTGTAACACTCCATTTTCTCTCTCTCTTTTGAGCTTAATATCAACCTTGCAATGGTGGTGGATTCACCTTGTTGAACCAAGGGCTAAAACCCCTCTTAAAAGCTCCAAAAAGGTAAACCCTAGAAATTGTGTTCTAACACTTTAAATGAATTAGCATTAATTTAAGGATTAGTAGTTTAATTGCACTTGTTTTATGTGCTTTGGGTGGTGGGAATGGAGTTTGGTAACTCCATTCCCCATATGGCCGGTTTGGGCAAGGAAGAGAGAAGAAGGAGGAATGAAGAAGAAAGAAGGAATTAAGAGCTGAAGGTAAGAGCTCTTTACTAATGTTAATTTTGGTGCATTAGAGTAATGGAATGGGTAAACGAGTAAAAGAAACCAAACTAATGTATTAGTAGTGAAGTTTATGGAGTTTTGAGTATTTGAGAGTAAGTTTGAGTATTTGTGAAATTAGTAAGTGAATTGTAGGCCTTGGAGCCAAAGGATTGGGTATGAGTATTAGTATTGGTATTTGAAGAAGTATTGGTGAATGCATATTGTATTGATTGCTGGTAGGACCCTTGTAAGGGTGTGGCTAGAATAGGTATGAACTTGGTGAGAAAATGTGTGTAAGGATAAGTAAGAAATGTAGAGGAACTATGGCAAAATCTTGATAGGATATGTATATGTATTGATGACTTGGTGAATGGGAGAACCAAGGTATGTATTGAGGATAGTAGAGTGTTTAGTGACCATGGTATGGTAGTAGTATGAGAAGTAACAAGTGCAAAATCTGTAACAAAGTATATAGAAATGCATTGGAGAAGATAGGAAAGATTATTGTGCAAGAATTGGTAAGAAGAGTGTTGGACTTGGGTGTAGGTAATGTAATGACTTGGAAAGGTATTTGGGATGCTAGGAGTAACATTGGTGGAGGAAATATTGAAGGGTAGGAGTTGTAGAAAAATCTGTAGCATTAGGGAAGGAAAAACTGTTGTAGGTGTTGAAAGGAAGTGAGGAAATTGTGTAAATTGTCTCATGGATCTAGTAATGGATTTGGTGGATGAAATAAGGTATTTTAGGAAGCCTAAATGGCATTATATCATGTGGGATTACATGTAGGAACAATGGGGAGTAATGGGTGAAAGAGAGGACTGAAAATAGAATTTAAAATGCAAATACTGGGCCGGACCGAACTTGCGACCGGACTTGCAAGTTCGGTCGAGCCCAGACTTACAAAGACGGGTGAGCTACTGGAATCGACCGGACTTGCGACCGGACATGCAAGTTCGGTCGGACCAGAAATTTTCCCCGTCTGTAACCTACTGGAATCGACCGAACTTGCGACCGGACTTGCAAGTTCGGTCGGCCCAGAAAAATTTCCCGAGGATAGCTACTGGAATCGACCGAACTTGCGACCGGACTTGCAAGTTCGGTCGGGCCAGAAATTTCCGGTATAGATAGCTACTGGAATGGACCGGACTTGCAAGGTCGGTCGCAAGTCCGGTCCTGACAAAAAAAAAAAAAAAAAAAAAAAAAAAAAAAGAGTATTTATCATATGATTATAGCAATCATATGTATAGGTATATATACATATATATGCCTATATACATATATGCATATATATGTGTGGTAGTACATTATAAATGAAGTAGTAAAGGTAAGGAAGCAAGAGTAAGAGGTAGTGAGAAAAGAATGGGTATAATAATCAAGCATGAATGTAAAGGAGTAGTAGGTATATATTAGGAGTATTAATGAAGGAATAAGTTGGATTATTGATAGACCATTAATCATACAACTTCATGTATGTATAGGAATCAAATAGTTGATCCTCGAAGGAACCGGTAGTACGTATACGACGGTGAACGGTATGATTTCTTCATGCCCTGTATCCTAATCTGGTTACCCCGATTTGTGTGCTTATTTGACCACCTAAATAAGATAAATGCATGAATCGGACTACATTGCACTTACCTGTGCTTGACTTATGTTGTGCTTGATATTTATTGTCTTGAGCACTAGTTTGTATAATTCATGAAATATATGAATGATGTTGAATGGTATTCGAACCTCGTATTGTACTTGTGTAATGTATTGTACCTCGTATGTATGCGTATATGTGTATTGTATTATTGTGGCTTGGATGTTGACTTGTGCTAATTCCTAACTATCTAACTCCTAACTTAAGTGAGTAATTGGAATGAGTACAAGTCCGATATAGCTTCGGCCACGCGTGAGGATGCGGAGTCACAAGAGGTTGGCTGCAATTCCTGACTCTTAAACTGGTCCGCGGCCCAAATCCCTTAAATGGGTAGCATCCCGGATTGGTGAGTCAAGTAAATCCCGGAGGTGGGACGGTGTAGTCCCCAGGGCCGGAGGTCCCGACGACTTAACTTGAGTAAGAGTAGAGTAAGTAAGTATGGATCCGTAAGTAAGTGAGTATGAGTATGTATGTGTATGAAGTAACGAGTAAAAGAGTAATCTCCACCCGATTAACCGGGTGGACCAATGAAGCTAACAAGTATTGTATATGTGTATGTAATGAGTATGTGTATTTGGAAAAAGGTAAGTACGTATTGAATGATTTATGTTGTACTCTTGTATGTAATGAAGTGTATGTATGTGTGTATGCCTTGCGTAATGTATTGTAATAATATGTATAAAAGCATGTATGCATGTATGTTTGAATGAAATCAACCGCATGTATACGACCAAGTGGTCGGCGTACCCTCACTAGTACGCGGGGTATGCGGTTATCATGCTCGGCGAAAGCTGACCCCTTCGGGGGACATTTTTTAGTGTGCAGGTACCTGAAACGAATATGGTCAAGGAAGAGACCGGAGGCACACCCTGGTATTTGGAAGTAAGTAGCGTGTGAGGAACGGGTGCAAGTAGTCTCTAGCGAGTATGTATGAACTTTAAGGAGATAGTACATTGTATAAGGATCTTAGTAAACTCGGTATGTAGATTATATGGTATTGTACTTGGAGTATTGTATTGAATGGAGATTGCAGTAGCATTTGGTAAATGGAGGATGCATTGTAGGTTTGTAGTACTCGGGATTCCGGTCCATCAGACCGATGCTGTATGTAGAATCAGTAGCCTTGTTAGTCACGTGGGTGACTAACGGCATTGTATCACCCGTTGTATGTAAATATATATCCGCTGCGTGTACCTGAGGAGTAAAGAGATTGGACGTTAATGGCTGTATTAATAGTAGGGGTGTTACACACAAAGAGCTCCTTAAATATGTATTTTCGGTTACCATAAAAACATGAAGGAAATGAAGTTTTTATTTGAGATTCCTTACCTAGAAGCAAAGGAGAGTAACAATATGTAAAAATACAAGCTCAAGCTCCATCAATGGAGAAACTCCATGGCACCGAAATGGTTGTCTTGAAGTTTGGAGAAGATAGAAATGAAGAGCTTGAGGAGAGGAAGAAGATGGTGGTGTTTGTTCTTGATTTGGACAAGTGAGCAAGATTTAACAAGAGGTCAAAGCTTGTGTTTTAATGGTGGTAGTGGTATTACCGTGAGAGAGCAGCAAGAAGGGAGAATGAAGAAGGTGAAACCGTGTGAATGAAGAAAGGAAATGAGAGAATGAAGATTGGTTTACTTTTAGAAGATATTTGTAGCTTTAAAGTAAATAGTACATTCATTAGTCACCATTATTTACTTAACAAAATAACAAGAGGGTGGTGAGTCACCACACCTTAGAAAACTGGCCCCCTTATTATAATGAGGGTAATATAGTCTTTGTTTGTCAATTTAATTACTTATACAACATATGTTACAAAATAGCTTATAAAAATCACTATTCATGAAAACAAGGCACATAGAAGTGAAATTTTTGATTTCCCATTAATATAGACACCCAAATGTGATACTATATAGTACACATATATATTTAAGAGTAATGATGGACATTTAGCCACTCAAAACTCATTTACAAGACAATTTTTCAAAAATGTGCTTTAAGACTCCTTAAAGCACATTTTGTGTTTAAACTTGTTTTCAAGCTTGGTTTCCTTTGGTAATTGATTTAATATGTTAATTAGTGTATAAATGAGGTCTTGGTAAGTTCATTAGGTCTTAACCAAGTTTATCCCAAGCTTAGAGCACCTTTTGGCTCTTATTGACTTTAAAGCACACTTTGTGTTTCCTTTTGTTTAAATTTGTTTACTAATGTTTCTAAGACTCTTTTTAGTCTTAATACACCATATTTAAGTGTTTAAACAATATATTAAGGTTTGGGGTATTTCACTAGAGCAACTGAGGTTGCTCCCATAGGCGAGTTCAGCTATATGTTTGAATATTTATTCTGAAAAGAAAATCAAATATAGCCAGCAGAACTCAAGTAGCACAAAAAGAAAATAATAATATGAAAAACATAAATAATTAGGCATAAATAACTTAAGCAAAAATAATAAAGTACTACATAAAATAAAAACATGAAGCAAACTTAACTATTACCTTCCTGAAGTTTGATAAGGTTTAAATAGTATAGTCTACAAAATGTCAGTAAACAATAGAACAAAATAAAATACAATAAAATAAAATAAAGATAACAATAAAAATAAAATCACTGCGGTGGTGGTGGAGGCGGTGCTGGTCCCTGGCCTATCTGAGCGAGGAGATGCTGCATGAGCTGAGCGGTCTGTGCATGCAACTCGTCACTCCGGTCTAAGCGCTGTGTCACCCGTGAATACAACTCGTCACTCCGGTCTAAGCACTGTGTCATCTGTGACTGCTCAGCCAGCATCCTCTGCTGAGTCTGCTCAAAGCTCTCGAAGCGCTGATGCATCTGCTGCATCTGATGGAAGGCCTGGAGCTGACTCTGTAGATCTGTCGAGTAAGGAACATGAGCTGGAGTCTGCATCACATCAGTAGTCGGCACGTAGGGCTCCTCTCCCTGTGCAGTCTCAGCGGACGGGTGGTCGGGATCAGTAGAAGGTGTAGCTCCCGTAGAGGGTCCTGCTGCTGTAGATGATGCAGTGGAAGACCGGGCAGCGCTACCCTTCACCCAAGTACCGTCGTCTAAGCACGTAAAGCCCCAGCGCCGCACAGTCTGCAGTGTGACTGGGCGCTCTCCTGTCCGGAGCTCTACACCATGTAAGGCCTCTGCTGGGAGGTGAGTGATAAGGTAGTACCAGATGGAGAAGGGAAAAATAGGGGTGATCTTTTTCTTCTTCGTCCTCAGATAGGAAACCACCTTATGGAGCTGGTCGAACATGATGTGGCTGAAGGAGAGGCACTGAGTGGGTGGAGATGGAGAGAGGAGGTAGTCTAGTAAGGCGCAGTCCTCATCAGAAGCATCATGCGCCGCAGATGGGCGAATCTAATGGCCAATGATGTCCAAGAGAAGCCTCTGCTGCAGTGTAGGGAAGCTCGCGAAAGGGAGGACTTCCTTGTCCTCCTCCCCTCGATGTCGGGTCCTCCGACCTACATCCTGAAGCCACCTCGACTTCGACATATGCATGTGGTCCTCTGTGAATCCTCGGCAATCGCCCGGATTAACCGGGATCTGGAAGATAAATGAGAATGTCGAGGGTGTGATCTCCACGGGGCGATGGCGTACGAAAGAGGTAATGCTCAGATTGCCCGCCTGGGCATTAGCATAAAACTCTCTAACTACCTCTGCACAGAAGACTCCCGCACCTATCTTTAGGACCATCGAAAGTCCTAATCTGGCAAACAGAGTATCCACCCCTGCAGCCTCTAGCACCTCAGGCTCAAATCTCCTCTCTATCACAAAATCTTTGCCTAGATCGTACCAGGCACGAGCCTCTGCTGAGATAAAGCCGTCATCCCTAAGATCTGGATGACGAGGCGGTGCAGAAGAAGATGATGCTCCAGGGCAGTCGCCCCTAGCAGGTCCAGAACCAGAAATACCACCACGCATACGAGGAGGCATACTAATAATTTGGAATTTGAAAGTAAACAAATATTAACAGCATAACAATTAATATTAAATAATTAAACAGAGTAATAATAATAATAACATGAAAATTAACAAATAAAAGCAACATAGAAATTAACATAAAATTTAACAAACAATAAAAACATGAAAAATAAATAAACAACAACAACATAAAAAGTTAACAAAAAGTTAATAAACAAAAAGCAACATAAAAATTAATATTAATAGCAACATAAATATTAATATTAAAAACAACATAAAAATTAACATTAATAACAAAGCATTAATATTTGACATAAACATTTTAGCAAATTAAAAGATAGAAAACAAGTAGAATAAATAAAATAAAACACAAACAAAAATAAAAATAAAATAAACAATAAAAATTCTGTCGAAAATTCGACAGAGTCTCCCCTAAAATTCTTCGTTTCTCCACAATCAATTCAGTCAGATTCAAGGTATTTTAATACCGTCGTCAAACAAATCCATAAATAACAACCTATAATCATAATCTATTCTTTAAATAACAACAAGGCCAAATAAAATTGGAAAATGCTAGTTCTTTAACAAGCAATTCGTAACTACATATAACCAATTTTAGAATTCATCAAAAACACCCAATCTAAGTGTAATAAGTGAAGTTTTAACCTTGTAAATGTATATTATGATTAATATAGGACAAATTCGAGGCAAAATTAGCAATTTAAGTTCAAAAATTTCGAATTAGTGGAACTAGGGATTCGAAACTTCAGTCCCTAATTTCTCCCAGTGTGGTTCATCATTTTCAGATTTGAAGCTATAGAAACGTAGAGAATTGAAAAACGAAGATTTCGGTACTAACCTTGGGTGATTCGGTGGAGGAACGAGGAAGAAATGGAAATTTGAAGATGAGGGGCGTGCGCGAGCCTGCGTTCTCTTCTCTGGTATCGGGTTTGAGCTAGACTGAATTGGGGAAGAACTGGAGTGGAACGCAACGTTTTTTTTTTCAGAGACAAGGGACGTCCGCTTGGACGTCCGCTTGTATAGAGGCGGACACGGGGGCGGCGAACTGGCTTCAATGTTGTCCGCGTCGGAGACCACCTCATTTTTAGGCGGACAGGAGGCGGTTGGCTAGGCGGACTGGAGGCGGTCATACCACTGCTTGCGTTTTTTTTTTTGAATTTTATCCTTATTTAAACAACAACAAAAATAATGAAGTCATAAAATAATGGGTTAGTAATAAAAATGAAATAAAATTATAAGTTAGGAATTAGATAACATAAATTATAAGTTAGTGGTTAATTTACATAAAATTAAATGTTAGAGACAATGGAAATTAAAATGTTAGAGACAATGGAAATTAAATGTTAAGGACAATGGAAATTAAATGTTAGAGACAATGGAAATAAATGACAAAAAATTAAATGACAGAAATTATAAGTTAGTAGTTAGTATACTGGAAATTTGAAGGACAATGGAAAGAAATGACAATATATAAGAGTTAGTAATTAGATGTCAGAAGTCAGATGTCCGTAGTCAGATGTCCATAGTCAGGTGTCCAATTAATATTAACAGATTATTATTATATAATTAATATTAACAAAATATAGTAGAAAATTAATATTAACAATAAACAAGATATTATAGACATAATATTAACAGAAATAAGAGAACAAAATATTTATAATTAAACAGGTGAATAATCCGGGGCTTAGGAACTAGAATAAATCTAGTCCCCGGCAACGGCGCCATTTTGCAGACTATATATTGTGAGTGGTTTAAACTGGTGTAAAAATAAAAGAAAAGAAATTAAAAACTCAAAATAAACGTCGGGCTGCAAACAAATCCCGGTCGTAGTAGTATAGTAAAAATGTAAGCGACCGGATGTCGAACCGTGGGACTAATGTGCATATTATAGTACCTAAGCGTGTCACAAGAGGGGGAATTAATTGACTTGTTTTTATAAATAAAAAGGAAAGACTAAATAAACTAAGTTAACAGATAAACTAAACGGGACTCTGGTTCACGTTAATATAATATCTGCTCTTTCATGCTAGGTCTACTGGTTTAATTATAATAGTTTGGCAAGATCCTGTTTTTATTCTTAAGGACTAAATCATAGCCTCTTAAGAACTCGTTCCAGTTGTGCTAGGTCCGATGAAAACTCAAGCATCCACTGGTGGACGGCAGAGGAGTATGAGGATTTTATTCTTGCAACCTGAAAATACTAACTCATTAAGTCATAATAAGCTTTCTCCAGTTTTACGGCTTAATTAACTGTCTACTTATCACCGGTCTGATCAAAATAGACTTAGTAAAGCAATTTAAGAAACTCATGACATTTATTAAAAAGATGTGAGAAAACCTTTAAGCGTAACAAACTTCATTAAAATTAAAACCAGTAAAACATAGTGCATAATTGATACAGATACATAATAATTATTCCCAGAGCAAACGTAAACTAGCCTAACATATTAAATAGTTTGATCTTCTATTTAAATACGTGAGACTAGAGGTGAGAATAATGAGATGAAAAGAAAACAAATGGAGAAGCGGGAGATTAGAAGTGAAATGAACGAGTGAGTGAAAGTGTAGTGGTATGAAGATGGAATGATGGTGTGAATTGGAACTCCAAGAGGAACCACGGACGGAACCTCTGGAAGGACACTCGAGAAGGTAAATTGAGCGTGGTATTTATAGAGGAAGTGAAGAGTGAAGCACGTTCATTGCCCATTGATTGAAGCTCGTCATTGATTGAGGCTCATTGATTGCAGGGGACAGGGCTGCAACGCGTGCGTGATTTCTGGTAGGCGGTGGGCGGAGTAGATGGATAAGGCAGAAACAAGTCGACGGGCGAAGTCGACGAGCGAAGAAGATCACCCGTTGCGTTAATTTCCAGATCTGTAATTTACACATGGTGTCCGCTTGTTCTTTAGGCGGTTGCATGGTGCATAGTTACTCACGTCCGCATGTTGATAGAGGCGGTAGTGGAGGCGGTCTCCTCTATCTTGTCCGCCTTGCAAAGGGGCGGTTGCCAAGGCGGTCTCCTCTATCTTGTCCGCCTTGCAAAGGGGCGGTTGTAGAGGCGGTTGCATGGGTGTTGTCCGCCTAACCCTAGGCGGTTGCAGGGGCGGACACACCACTGCACCTGCTTAACGTGTGACCTTGTTTTAATCCCTATAAATACATGTGTGTATTAGGTATTTTTCCTACATATTAACTGCAGACGTTATATTGTGAGTGGTTAGAACAGGTGTAAAATTAAAAGAAAAGAAATTAAAAACTCAAAATAAACGTCGGGCTGCAAATAAATCCCGGTCGCAGTAGTATAGTGAAAATGTAAGCAACCGGATGTCGAACCGTGGGACTAATGTACATATAATAGTACCTAAGCGTGTCACAAGAGGGGGGTGGATTAACTGACTTGTAAAATAAATAAAAAGAAAAGATAAAATAAACTAAGTTGACAGATAAATAAAATGGAACTCTGGGTCAGGTTAATATAATCTGCATAATTAAGCTATCTCTACTGGTTTAATAATTTGGCAAGGTTCCTGTAATTATCTTAAGGACTAAGTCATAGTCTCATAAGAACTCGTTCACCTGTAATGCAAGGTTCTAATCAAGGTTCAAGCAAAAGCCTGCGAACGGCAGAGGAGTATTGAGGAATTACATTTGCAACTGAATACTAACTTATTAAATCATAACAAGTTCCTCCAGTTTACGCCTTAATTAACCTGTCTATTTATCACCTGGTCTGATCAAAATAGACTTAGGAAAGCAATTTAATAAACTCATGACATTTATTTAAAAGGTGCGTGATAACCTTTAAGCGTAACAAACTGTATATAATTAAAACCAGTAAAAATATAGCATAATTAATACAAACATATAATAACCATTCCCAGAGCGTACGTAAACTAGCCTAACATATTAAATAGAATAACAGAAACAAGAATGATAGAAATCATCCGTAATCACTCCGTCTCGCTCTGCTATTTTGTATACATAGGCTAGAGGTGGATTTTGTGGAATGTAAAATAAATAAAATGGAGAAGACGGGAGGAAGGGATAATGGATCGGTAGTGTTTCTCGTCGAAGGGACTTGTTATTTTTGAGCAGAAGCTCGTGGGTTTATATAGGGAAATGAAAAGGCAAAGGCAGCAGATAAGGAACGCGTGAATGGATTGAGCTCATTGATTGCTCACTGATTGAAGCATTGATTGCAGGGGACAGGAGTTGGAGACGGGGAGCGAAATAAGGTAGGCGCCGGCGACAGTGGACGAGTTGCAGCGCGAGTTGGAGACGAACAAGATAAGCTCGCGCAACATTTACACGCGTGCTTGCCTCACGTCCGCCTGCGCCTCTGTTCACGTCCGCCTGGTTAAGGGGCGGTTGTTGCTCACGTCCGCCACCAAGACCACCAGATAACAGGCGGTTGCTGCTCTCACGTCCGCCACCAAGACCGCCCATTAAGAGGCGGTACTCTCTTGTTGTGTCCGCGAGGCGGTTGCGCCTCTCTAGACCGCCCATTAAGAGGCGGTTGTCTCTCTGTTGTCCGCGAGGCGGTTGCGCCCCTCTAGTCCGCCAGTTATCTCGACGTCGCAGAGGTTGTCGTGACTTATTTCTTCTACCTTCGACCGGCTCTAGATTGTTCGTTTGGGCTCCGTTTTTCGAGCCGTTTGCGTCTATGTGTTCGTCTCTTATCTACTTTAGTCCCAGCTTGGTTTTCCTCATGTTAAACCAATAAATTAGTGAGATAATAATAAAACATAAACTAGAGGAAAACTAACCGAAGTGGAGAAATGAGCAAGAAAAGTGTTAATATTATATATGAAATACACCTATAAATCATGCTCATTTGGACACTTATCACACCCCCACACTTATCTTTTTGCTTGTCCTCAAGCAAATCACGTAACCAAGTAAGTAGGGAATGCTCAATACTAACAAATATTATTATGAAAGGTAGGATAAAACATGATCTTTTTAACTTATGAGGAGTGTGAAAAATTAACTGCTGGTGGCATAGGTGTGCTCAGGGTGAAAATAAAATATAGAGTTTCGGGGTATGATCTAAGGTACTTCAATGTTCCTTTTAGGTGACTCTAAGAACTTTTACCAAGGCCAACTTCTCTCAAGAACGGGCATTGAGGAGAAAACAAAAGGAAAAATAGATTTATGCATTTGTTTCACTTTTGCATAAGGGATGAGAAAATGTAGGCATCACGCCTTTGTATTTCAGAACACTCAACTCTCTTTTGTTGGTTACCAATGGTGTCTCGAAAGTCCCTTATTTTTTGTATATTTTTTTTTCTTTTTTAACAGAGAAGTACCCCTTAGCAATCCCTAAGAGAGAAGACAGAAAGAAACCCTGAGCAATAAAATCCAACCATTTGCAGATTATTTGGTCACACCGCATATAAAATGCTCCTCAAAAGTAATCAAAATTTTAAAATTTGTACCATTTATCCTACAATTCATAACAATATTTATTCTTAAAGAGAACAACCCACATATAAAGGGTCCACAATATTTGAATTGGACAAACGCATGATAAGGAGAGAGATTAAACATTTAAGCACAAAATGTCACCGAAAGGGCACACTCCCCCACACTTAAATTGAACAATGTCCTCATTGTTCACCAAAAAAAAACAAGGGAAGGTTTCAGAAGACCTTTTCGGTAAGTAGATAAAATAGAGATAACACAAAGGTCACAAATATTCATTTAAGCACATAAACGCTCCTCTGCAGTTTTTATTTAAATAAAAGCATAATTAAAGAAACTGGTACTCCCCTGATTTTATTTTTGCTTGCGTTTATAGGAGTTCCCCCACACTTGAGCTTCAGCCTCAAGTAGCGTAGCTTGGTTGCGGCGTAGATATGAAGGTGCACCTGCATAAGACACTAGAAGCAACCATACTAAAAACGGGGTTAAAAGTTAGCAAAAATAAAATTTAAAGAGAACCTGGAAATTAAAAAGAGCTAAAAAGCAAAATAAAATTAAAGTACACCCGGGTTGCCTCCCAGGAAGCTGCCCTTCTTTAACGTCTTTGGCTAGACGCCTGCTCGTTATCCTGGATCAAAACAAAACGTTACCTCGGCATATAAAATAAGAAAATTAATACTCCACAAAATCAGGTGTTTGAGGAGGTACTGCCGGGAACGTAGTTCTAACAGAAGACCCGGCGGTGATGCTTTTTCTTCCTCAAATTGGAGGATGTAAACATCATCCTCTTTTAGGTGAGGCTCGTAGAAAGAACGCTGTTTAATATCATCTTCAGAGAAAGTTAATTCTTTGAAGGTGATAATGGCGTTTTGTTTGGATATATTGGCGGGAGGTGGTGGCAATTCCTTCTCTTCATTTTCGAGGATGTAAATATCCTCATTGTCTGGGTATACTATAGAGAAGGAGGGGAAATAGCGGTAATTGATTTTAGATGGGAGGAGTCTCTATGAATGGCTCGTTTGTAGTGGGGTGTTCTACCTCTTGAACTGTTTCGCTCATTGATTGCTCTAGTAGTTGAGCGATTCTCTCCAGGTAGTCTGGTTGATCTTCTAACCAGAGTTGCTCTTGGACTATGAGACAATCCTCAAAATCATGAGCTCCCCTACATACGGAGCAGTATAAATCCTGCCAAAATTCAAACGCTTCTTCCATTTGCCACGTACAGAGATTTTTTTTTTTGTGTTTTTCTGTATAAAACAAAACTACTGAAAAAGATTAGAAAATAAAATGATTAGAAACAAACATAATAATAATATAAACAAAATATAAAAGAAAATTAATATAAACAACAAACAAAATTAATTTAGACAAAATATTCTAATTAAACAAGTGAATAATCCGGGGCTTAGGGACTAGAATAAACTAGTCCCCGGCAACGGCGCCATTTTGCAGACGTTATATTGTGAGTGGTTAGAACAGGTGTAAAATTAAAAGAAAAGAAATTAAAAACTCAAAATAAACGTCGGGCTGCAAATAAATCCCGGTCGCAGTAGTATAGTGAAAATGTAAGCAACCGGATGTCGAACCGTGGGACTAATGTACATATAATAGTACCTAAGCGTGTCACAAGAGGGGGGTGGATTAACTGACTTGTAAAATAAATAAAAAGAAAAGATAAAATAAACTAAGTTGACAGATAAATAAAATGGAACTCTGGGTCAGGTTAATATAATCTGCATAATTAAGCTATCTCTACTGGTTAATAATTTGGCAAGGTTCCTGTAATTTCTTAAGGACTAAGTCATAGTCTCATAAGAACTCGTCACCTGTAATGCAAGGTTCTAATCAAGGTTCAAGCAAAAGCCTGCGAACGGCAGAGGAGTATTGAGGAATTACATTTGCAATTGAATATAACTTATTAAATCATAACAAGTTTCCTCCAGTTTTACGCCTTAATTAACCTGTCTATTTATCACCTGGTCTGATCAAAATAGACTTAGGAAAGCAATTAATAAACTCATGACATTTATTTAAAAGGTGCGTGATAACCTTTAAGCGTAACAAACTGTATATAATTAAAACAGTAAAATATAGCATAATTATACAAACATATAATAACCATTCCCAGAGCGTACGTTAAACTAGCCTACATATTAAATAGAATAACAGAAACAAGAATGATAGAAATCATCCGTAATCACTCCGTCTCGCTCTGCTATTTTGTATACATAGGCTAGAGGTGGATTTTGTGGAATGTAAAATAAATAAAATGGAGAAGACGGGAGGAAGGGATAATGGATCGGTAGGTTTCTCGTCGAAGGGACTTGTTATTTTGAGCAGAAGCTCGTGGGTTTATATAGGGAAATGAAAAGGCAAAGGCAGCAGTAAGGAAGCGTGAATGGATTGAGCTCATTGATTGCTCACTGATTGAAGCATTGATTGCAGGGGACAGGAGTTGGAGACGGGGAGCGAATAAGGTAGGCGCCGGCGACAGTGGACGAGTTGCAGCGCGAGTTGGAGACGAACAAGATAAGCTCGCGCAACATTTACACGCGTGCTTGCCTCACGTCGCCTGCGCCTCTGTCACGTCCGCCTGTTAAGGCGGTTTGCTGCTCACGTCCGCCACCAGACCGCCAGATAACAGCGGGTTGCTGCTCTCACGTCCGCCACCAAGAGACCGCCCATTAAGAGGCGTAACTCTCTGTGTTGTGTCCGCGAGGCGTTGCGCCTCTCTAGACCGCCCATTAAGAGGCTTGTCTCTCTGTGCTGCGAGGCGGTTGCGCCCCTCTAGTCCGCCAGTTATCTCGATGTCGCAAGGTTGTCGTGACTTATTCCTTCTACATTCGACCGGCTCTAGATTGTTCGTTGGGCTCCGTTTTTTCGAGCCGTTTGCGTCTATGTGTTCGTCTCTTATCTACTTTAGTCCCGCTTGGTTTTCCTCATGTTAAACCAATAAATTAGTGAGATAATAATAAAACATAAACTAAGGAAAACTAACCGAAGTGGAGAAATGAGCAAGAAAAGTGTTAATATTATATATGAAATACACCTATAAATCATGCTCATTTGGACACTTATCACACCCCACACTTATCTTTTTGCTTGTCCTCAAGCAAAATCACGTAACCAAGTAAGTAGGGAATGCTCAATACTAACAAATATTATTATGAAAGGTATATAACATGATCTTTTTAACTTATTGAGGAGTGTGAAAAATTAACTGCTGGTGGCATAGGTGTCTCAGGGTGAAAATAAATATAGAGTTTCGGGGTATGATCTCTAAGGTACTTCAATGTTTCCTTTTAGGTGACCTAAGAACTTTACCAAGGCCAACTTCTCTCAAGAACGGGCATTGAGGAGAAAACAAAAGGAAAATAGATTTATGCATTTGTTTCACTTTTCATAAGGGATGAGAAAATGTAGGCATCACGCCTTTGTATTTCAGAACACTCAACTCTCTTTTGTTGGTTCCAATGGTGTCTCGAAAGTCCCTTATTTTTTGATATTTTTTTTTTCTTTTTTAACAGAGAAGTACCCCTTAGCAATCCCTAAGAGAGAAGACAGAAAGAAACCCTGAGCAATAAATCCAACATTTGCGATTATTTGGTCACACACATCGCATTAAAATGCTCCTCAAAAGTAATCAAAATTTTAAAATTTGTACCATTTATCCTACAATTCATAACATATTTATTCTTAAAGAGAACAACCCACATATAAAGGGTCCACAATATTTGAATTGGACAAACGCATGATAAGGAGAGAGATTAAACATTTAAGCACAAAATGTCACCGAAAGGGCACACTCCCCCACACTTAAATTGAACAATGTCCTCATTGTTCACCAAAAAAAAACAAGGGAAGGTTTCAGAAGACCTTTTCGGTAAGTAGATAAAATAGAGATACACTGCACCTGCCTAACTGGGACCTTGTTTTAATCCCTATAAATACATGTGTGTATTAGGTATTTTTCCTACATATTAACACATAAAATACATCAGTTAATATAACAACATAATTATAGGAAAAACCCTAGATAAGTGAGAAACATTACTAAAAATGCTACAATTAATAAGGTGATTAGACCCTAATAAGTCTATATGTTTTGCACTTATCACAAGTACCTAACGACAAGAAGGTCGCCATTGCTGCTTTCCATCTGAAGGATGCAGCCAGCACTTGGTGGAGGTTGGTCAAGGACCAGCACCTGGCTACGCCCGACTTTTCGTGGGCTGCCTTTGTAGAATTACTGAGAGGAAAATACTATCCGGCGCACCTCAAACAGAGGAAGCGCCAGGAGTCCGAGACACTGACCCAAGGAGGTCTGACCGTGGATGAGTACTACGCTCGATTCATTGGTCAGCTGGACTTCATTCCCGGTGTGGATTACTCAGAGACCGTGAAGGTTGAAAAGTTCCGGGGAGGACTATTATTTCGCATTCAGATGGCGATGGGTGCTACCCTCTACACTACCATCCAGGTGCTAACATGGAAGCCATAAAATTCTTTACTTACTACATTACCAATTAGCTTAGTGAGAACTTACCAAGGAGATTCCAGGAGTGTTATGAGGCTGCCTCGAGGACGGAGCTAATGCTCCAGACTCGGGAAGAGACTCTCGGGGCCAAGAAAAGGAAGAACCCTGAGGGAGAGTCTGAGGGTGGAGGAGCATCTCCAGGCGAAAGCCAAAAGAAGGGAAAGTAAGGACTTATCCCATTCTAAACTATTTACCATATTAAATATCTTAAGAATGCCGACCCGAAACATTTAAACAGGAAGTTTTCCCAAAAGAAAGGGCAACAGGGTCACAAGGGAAAGAAAGGGAAAGAGCCGTCCTTCAGTTGACCGGCCCAGCTATTGATGCTAAGCCTCTGAGATCTGCACCTTCTAAGGGTGAGAACACCTACCTCTTAAATTGAATTGTGACCTTAACCTTCATACCACCAGATTTTAACTTAAACTTTAATACAATCATCAGGCACCGGACAACCCCAGCGCCATTTTTACTGTAAGCGTTGTGGGAAGGACCACCCAGGGGTCGACTGCGAAGGCCGCAAAGTCGAATGTCGGTGCTGCCACAAAGAAGGCCATAGGGAATTCGAATGCTGGATGAACCCTGAGAGCCGTAATTACAGGCCACCAAAGAATACTCAGAAGACCACAGTTGGAGGATCTGGAGTACCACGAGGCGGTCAGGATGGCCAGACATCTACTGATGCTGGAGCCTATAAAGGCAAGGGAGTAGATAGGGCATGAGTACCCTAAATCCATGAGACCGCTGGTGGAAGACTTTGTTTACTTACTTTGTTATGTACTTACCTTGGATGTTAAACAGACTTATGTTATTAGTATATGGGAGTGTGTCGGGGACCACTCGCCATTTGTGTATGACTTCTGAGATTATGTGAACTCAGTACCAGTGAGCTTTAAACCTTGACGGAAAATATATATATGAACAGAATGTTAATACTTACATTATCTTGTAGCAATACTCAAATGACGAAGAGTCAATGAGACCGGGAATTACTGAACCAGAATTTCCACCTGCATGGCGCACTTGCTATTGCAAGCGCTATGACAATAAACTACTGAAATTTCCATCTGCCTTGCGCACTTGCTACAGCAAGTGCAGCGACAGCAACAGTAACAGCTACTGCAAATACAACTGCAACAACTACTACATTTTAACCTTTTATAAAAAAAAACTGTTTTTCAAACTTTTCATACAAACCTTGAGATTAGAAACCTATGCAACCTTGGAAGGACCGTTAGTCCAACCACTGCAACTGGACACATTATACAGCCACTATGACTGTAAAAAAAAAACACACACCAGTTTAAACGTTCGAGGAAGTTTCAGACAGGGCTATTAGCCAAATACCATCAGAGTATACTTGCATTTAATGCTAATCACTACTAGTGATACATGTTTAGTCCGTATGGACAAGCATACCCTTTGTAGATGCACCACCGTCAGTGAGGATGGTTGGGAAGTGAAGAGCCAAGCTGCTCAAACTATTATGCAATCTGCAATGCATCCAATTACATGGATGAGGGGACGAATATGAACTATGGATGAGAAATGATAAAAAAAACAAGGAGAAAAAGGAGAAAAAAAAATTGTGTGATGTACTCAATGAGATCAAAAAAAAGAGGAGAAACAAGTTTGCTAATATAGCACGGATTTTACTTACACCGAGTTGAATAATACTAGTCTATGATACAAGTTACCACGGTTGCCACAAAGGCAATATCACTCATTACAGGATAACTGATAACATGAACTATTACAAAAAAAAAAAGCAAGCAAAAAGAAGAAAAACAAAAACAAAAAAAAAGAAGAAGAAAGCAGAAGAGGAAGAGAGAAAAAAAAAGGATATCCATCAAAAGGGAGATTGACAACAGAATACTTCACTATAACCGTGTGACAGACATTACCAGTTTACTAAACGAGTCATGGGACGACCGCACTCCGTTAGGAGCATGTGGGCCTGACAGACTTATTTATGAGTTAGTCGGGTAAGTAGTAATGTATCAGTACGGTACCCCATGCAAGTAGACAAGTAGTGTTAGGAACACGAGAAGTAGTCAACTCCATTCTACGGACAG